>CAJDSM010090361.1:0-11670 GCA_903981925.1 Ostrea lurida
GGTACCCCATTACATAGCACAAGACACGCGGGCGATTTCTGGAACAGTGTAGGTTGGTTGGTCAGGAGAAGATGATTTCTCTGTTTACTTCTGTTAAATGGTAGGACAAATCCTATATAAGGGATATGACGGATACTAAGATTAATGCAATAGGGTTGCCAGTTTTGGAATAATCGACTATAAAAACTCTGAGGTATGTATGTGGTAGTTATGCAAATACCTAGTAAGAACTTTTTATCTTAGCCTCATTGCACAAACCATTTAAGCTTAATTGTAAATGTTATGGAAACATTGCATATCGATCATTTCTTGTGCAATATTTCAATTTCGTGGAAAATATTTATATTTTTTTCTCAAGATAAAAGTATTCACTCATTTTTTGTTGTCATGACATTTTTTCTTTCCAATACAAAGGGCTTATCGCTCTATCTGGGTATACTTCGATAAAGACAGGGACTCATTAAGGCGACGAATTATTGTCAGTAGCTAGCGGTCTCTTATTTCAGAAACTATTTATAAAGGCCTAAAAATACCCACCAATAGCCTAGGAAAGTCGCTCATATATTTTAATTGCAACTTTATACAGAGTGAGGATTTCTAGTAAATTATGATGCTATGAGTTGTAGAGGGGTGGTTTGTTACACGCATCTCACCCTACAGATTAGATCATTTAATATGAATAGGTAAAATGACATTATATCAAGGATATTATTCATTTAGACTTCGGATAAAGACTTTTCGCAGCTCTGATTATTTGAACTTCGAGGGATCAGTGGATGTGCCTTAACTCAATGAAATTTCGTAATTCGTTGTTCTATGTTTCAATGCCAATGAAATCCTGACTCACAGGGGCTAGTGTGAACGGTTAACGGAGAGGATGTCTAAGCTTTCTATAGGTTGACGGTATCATCACAGATTTCATTGGCTCAAACCTCCTCATAATTCTTGTAAATTTATTTTGGGACTTTTTTCATTTAATAACTAATGAATCTTTAGAACTCATTTCTCATCCGGTGTTTGTGATCATTTAATTGTTATGTTGCCTTCCGATTTAATAGACTGTGTGGTGTGTCACCGTTCGTGGTTTTTGGATTGAGCAAACTATTGGGGGGGGAGGGGGGGGGGGGGGTCTGTGTTCTCGGGGAGGGGGGGCGGGGTAGGTTGGGGGGGGGGGGGGGAGCAATACTGTGGGTTGATTTGTAGCTTGGGTTAATGTGGGGAAGTACACGACATTGAGGTGGGCGAACGGGTTGGCTGCGATTTAGTTTTGCTTTACAGGTGGTGGTCACTGGACAGTCCTTGTGGGGATTGGAGTGATTTCTGGGCGGGATGTTTTTTGATTGGTTTCTTTTGCATGGGGAGGTGAGGTGGGTGATACAATGTTTTTTAAAATGTAATGTTCAGGAGGAAGAAAATGATTGGGAAGAGATAGGGTAGAGGGGGGGATTTGGTATTTTGGTCAGAGAGGTGTGGAATGGCGCGAGAGGGGGTGACGTGGCGCGAGGATCCAGGACAGAACATGGTGGGTTGGGAAAGCGTCTCGCATGTAAAAGCGCTGGGTGCGAGAGAAAGAGAACAGTAGTGGCCATGGTGGTCTAGGGCGGTGGGTGGGGCGGTTTGGCGGGGGCTGGTACGTAACGTGAATGTTGGGTGGCGCAGCAAGAAGAGGTGAGTTGAGGGGTGCAGATTGTTGTTGCCGGTGTGAAGCAAAGTTGCTAGGAGATTCAAGGGAACGAGACATTTGTGTGGTCCGTACTGGAAGTGTGTAAGTCTGTTGTGTGTTGTGTTAATGTTTGATGGGGCATTTTCCCAAGTGGAGATTGAGTATATTAGGGGGACAACCGACACTTTTAACATGGCAACCTCATATTGAGTGCACTTATGTCACTAAGAATAGATATGAAAATGTGTTTTTCTGAGTTTCGTTGTTTAAAGCTCATTTGTACATTAATCATCTCTATGTTTGTTTGTTTTTCAGTTCTAATATATCCGTGTTTTTTGAAAATCAAGAAATAGTGTAAAAACAGAATTGGTATGGACTGCTAAGGGGCTGAAGGCGCGTCCGCTAACTCTCTCCACAAATAGGTAAACAATTCAAGGGAGGTCTAGTGAAGTACAATAAAATGTTTAGGAGGCCTGCGCAAAGTCACAAAATTATAATTGGATTCCGGAAAAAGGGAAGGCGAGATGCTTGCTTTCAACAACAAAGTAGTGGTGGCTGGAAACATATGGTCGCACGGACTCAAAGTTCAGAGATATAAAAAGTATTAATAAGCTAATCGGAAATGTCCACACCTGCTGTTCCAGTTGCATTCTGTATTTAGAGAGCAATTTGATCAAACCATTAGATCATAGGTGGAACTAAATTTTAGGAGTCATGTATGTGTTGTTTTTGGTGACAACTTGGACCTTGTACAAAATTAAATGTAACATGAATAGAAAAGAGCGTGCAATCGACTCTCTGTGGTGTCCTTAAAGCGAACAATTTTAACGGATTAATTGTCTATTAAATCTTATATTATAGTGTTCAGATGCAATTTGGTTTTACATTGTAAATAGTTTTTCAAAAAGTGTTCAATGACTAACTACTCCACCTATGAAAATATCAGAGTAAGCAAGGGAAAAACAAGAGTGGTTAACAAACCAATACGAAGTTTCTCTTGGGTAGATCAAGAGAAGGACTTGCACCCGTGTAGAAAAACTACAGCTTTGCATGATTTTATATTAACAAATTTAAAAAAAGAGGTGTCCATAAGCCATAAGAGCAAACCTAAAATACGACGAGAACAATAAACATTGATTTATGATAATGTCCAAAGGGTAGATTACTTTTTCATATGAGGCGCCAAGCACGAAGAAATACAGGGACTAAATAGGGGATATATTGATGTCCATTTGTCCCTTGATCTTACTTGCTATTGTCTTTTATTGTTGGTCAATTATTGAGGAATCTAGAAATTTTGTAAAGTGAGCATTATAATGGACACGGCTTCATAATAATCTATTGACTTTTTGATCATCTGGTAGATATATTAATTAAAGCACAAAATCACTTTTTATTACATAGCCCTTACATTTAACTAGTAAGAGTGTTTGATGATAGGCGCCTTTAGTATTGATGATTTCTTGGAAATTATGTCAGTGTTAGTAAGATTTCCCTTTTTATAAATAAAAAATGACTGTATTTCCCTTTTCTTTCCCCCCCCCAGAAAAACGTAAGAGCAGACGTGAAACGCATTACACTGTACGCAAATATTCTGTATTCTTCTTGGCCTGATCATGGGAACTCCTTGATCCCTTTTTGAGTCTCGTTGTATTCCACAATCACGTGACCAGGACAACGAACAATCAGAATAATTACCCAATCGTTGTACACTGCAGGTAGGTTTCTCATTTTTTTGAAAAACAAATTGGATAATTAATTTACATGTACAAGCAATTCAATTTCAAACTATATTTAAGAAAATTAGATGTACCCTTATATAATTTAGGGGAAAATGCTGATTTTCTGGTAAATACACCGTCCTCCCCATTTAAAACAAGAATCAAAGATCAATAACTGTTATTTCTGGCAGAACCCCCCCTTTTTTATTATTGAAAACTCAGTAAATATAATTAGTCTAATACTCCTAAATTCTCTGTGTACTGTCATTTTCTACTTTTAGCAACTGAGTATGCTCCGCTAGGTGTTATACTATTCACATATTTATTATCTATTAATCTAGCTGTTTCTGATTGGTCTTAGTATTATCATTACATGTAATTATTGCAGCGCTGGTATAGGCCGAACAGGAACATACATTGCTTTAGACGTCCTGGATAAACTTGGAAAAAAGAGGGGGAAGGTGAACGTCGCTGAATATGTGAAAAAGATGAGAGAGAACAGGATGAACATGGTCCAAACCTACGTATGTATCTCATAGAGATGAGAAACTTTACATTGAAGATGTTTCATTTGACCATTTGCACTCAATGTAGAATATTTTAAATGAAATTGCGATGTTATTATGGTTATTTACTATAAATATATGATATATGCATACAACCTGACAATGAAAGTCTTGAAATGGATTTGGACTCGCACCGTGATCACGTCAAAATTGAGACATAAACATAGACAGTTATTGTTCTCAAGCGATGTTGCCAGGTGATTGAATTAATCTCAATTGGAGGTAACAACAACTAACCATACATCAATACGAATATATTTCAATTGGGTTATAAAATGTAGCAGGAAGAAATCTATCCAAACGACCTAAATGTGACACAGTCGTCTATATATTAGATGTTAAGATCAAAACATCATCCAAATTGCATACTAATTTTTATACAGTCTTAATTTGTCTGTTGTGTATGTTCTCTTTAATAACCACGGTAAATCAGTGAAAATAGAATTGCAGGGAAAATACACAGGTGTCATTTATCATAATAGAAAACAAAATCCAAGACTCAAAACATATTTCAGCATTGAAGCTATGTGAAATGCGTTTCGTTTAAACATTTTTTCTTATTTTCAGGAACAATACATTACCATATTTCTTGCGTTAAATGAAATATTCAAATCTCCGATTCAAACCACCACAACATCAGATTTTGTCGAACGGGTTGAAACAATGGCAACCGACAAACCAGCAAATCAGAGCGCACTCCGCGAGGAATTTCGGGTAAGGAAAGCTCAGAATATGTGAATGAATTGTTGTGGTAGTGTGTCTGTATGGGCAATGCATGTGAGTGATTGCCGTGTTAAGTGATTGGGTGTGAGAGTCATTTATTATATGCCACTTTAGGAACATAAATTTGCGCAGTTAACATTGTGTCAAACGTAATCACTATCACCTAAAACATATACACAAAGTGGAATGTTGAGCAACATGCAAAGGAAAAGGCATGGCCAGGAACCATGGAGGGGTAAGTATCATTTACTGACCGGTCACAATCGCCATGAGCCTTACTATAAGTAAATTAAACATGATTACCCGTAATGAGATCTAGAATGAAAATGGCAGTCAAACAAAGGGTATAAAACAATCCAGTCAACATATGACTTATTGATAATTTGCAATCGCAAACAAGGTAATCATGGCGTGATTATTGTAAATGAGATGTTCTATAATTTAGTCAAATACTGCGCTAATAAGTTATCTCGAGAGTATAAAGTCGTATTGACTTATTAGGAAGGTTGTGATATGATTGTAGTGTGTTTGTGTCTACATAAATCGATCGGTCAGTAAGTATATCAGCTACTATAACCGATGCAGAATAATTAGATTTAGAGGGACGCAATAGTCGTAATTTTATGGAAAATTTCATAAACTGTGAATTTGCTATGAAATTTTGATAAAATATTTTCCATGGAATTGCTTTTCAATGGAGTTGTAACATATCCTGAATTTATGAACAATAAAAATTTACATCGCTTAAAGCAAGAACATTTGAAAAGCATCTTCAAGAAGGGTATTCATAGTATTTCTAACAATCTGAGTTGAGTTACATTCTCTGTGTAGCGTTTAGAGACTATTCGACCCAAATACACCACCGCTGACTACAAAAATGCCAGAGAAAGCGGAGTGGATTTTCCAAGCAATGGCGTTCTGCCTTGTAAGTAATACTAGTGTTATACAGCATTATATGATGTCATAATCAAACTGTCATCTCCCTTTGAATGTCAATGCATTATCATATGACAACAATAATTTTCCATTCCCTTTTAGTTTATTTTTCTTTTCAAACTTTATGATTCCATGCGTAATTATCATTTTGAAAGTAAAGTACTTTTTATAAGAACACATATTTGCATTTTATTAGAGTCTTAGTATATTCTGGAAAAAAGCGGAAAAACCTCTACTTGAAAAAAAATAGGATCATCAATTATTGACATTGTTTTGGTAGCTGTGCTATCATTTGCAATCCCTAACAAAGACGTAAGAATAGACTTATCAGGTTAAAATGAGTACATGTAATTAGTCCCCTACCGGCTTGTAGTGATGATTGACCACTAAGTCTACACTATGTTGCTGAAGCCGTGGCATGTGTGTTTATTTCCGTTTTGGCTGATTATGAAGGCCGATTTATATTTGGCCCCAGGCTACAGCCTGCAAAACCAATTATATGTTCCACCTCTTTTATTATGTGATCATATAATTTGTGATTTATTTGATGGACTCATTTACTATGAAATATTTCTCTTTTCAACAATAGTGGACAGATACAGCATTTATCTCTCGTCTGTTGTACCCAACCGTGGAAGTTTTACCAACGCCATCTGTGTGCCAGTAAGTGACCTTCTATAGCGTAACTGAGTTGTATATACTGATACGATGCTCTACGTGATAGACAGGTACCATATTTGTCAATGTCATACAGAGAGGTGAATATCCTACTTAGAGGGGAGCTAAGGTATCAATGTAACAATGAGAATATCAGTATAATATAATGATTGCAAGAAAGGGTTACAGTTGAACGCCTCGGTCAAGAATGGTTTTCATGGGATGACTATTTTCACTGTAACCATCTCTTGCAGGCATTCTGTACTATTTTACACTGAATGTCATGAATTACATAATCTAATGCAACTGTTTTGATGAAATTGACTAATGTACTGAGTAAATGCGCATTAACGAGATGGAAAGCTTTCGATTGTGACGTCATAATACTGTGACGCAAAAACATAACGTCAAGCATAAACATTGCAAAACTTTACTAAGTAAGATGTAAACATCAAGAAAAATGTTGCAGAATAAGATTACCTAGATTCTCATTTGTGATTTCAGACCATTAACAATTACAACCACCCGTTTTCTAACCCGGCTCAGCTTATGCACAAATAGAATGTAAACCGTACGCGCAATAAATTTTCGCGCATGTCCCAATATTTTTGGAAATCAACCGTTGCCAAGCAATGTGGACCGTTGTTACGTTCTCACACACTGTGGGGCGCGGTTTCATCATTCAGCGGATGACAGTGTATTCTACCAAAGGTTTCTCAACCAATCAGAATCAGATATTTTATATGAAAAGTAATATTGTTTTAATCATAGTATATGCGCTTAAAGGATAAACTTGATTATTTTCACCATACCAATTGGTTGTCGATTAGCGTTTTTATGATTTCACGTAGTAAAATTGATATACGGCCCTCAACCCCCAAATTCGACCGTCCGCCGTTCGAAGTTTATTGTTTTTAAAAACAGTAAACAATCATATTGATCGCTTCTGTAAAATACAGAAATACCGGATAGATGTGCATGACGTCACAAGTGTGTTGACGAAGACGCTCGTGACTGTAAGAATTTTATGATTTAGGTAGAGTTAAAATATTTGGGGGATAATTTTGAGTTGCAGCATGGCGTCTACATTCCTCATATATGAATTTTATTGCGTCCATACACTAGTTCCAAGGAGTCAGAGCAGGCATTCGTCAAAAATGATTAATATAGTTAAAATATTTTTAAACTTTTTAGCCGGAAAGATTCCAACCCCCCCCCCCCCACTCCATGCTATTAATGCGAGAAACGTTATCGAATGAAAATTAAAGATAAATAAAGACTATGGAATTCCGTTTTCTTAATATTCATTTCGTCCGGGTCGTATGATTTCTTTGCAAGGGAATGATGATTCCCACCGGAAAGAAAACACAAAAAACAAAACAACCAGTGCGTCCCTTACAACATAAGTACCATAAAGAAAGGGCCATGCATTTTTTCAAAAAAAAAAAGTTAGTATAATTATTAATTCAGTTTAGTATAGGTATAAAATAAGTAATCAGTGACTCGGTTTTTAAATTCGCCAAGGAAACTAATTATTATTCTGTCGAAGGAAGAAACGGTTCAGACTATCAAGCAATGATATGTATAGATCTTACATGTGGAGAAGAAGGGCTGGCTTTTTCGGCTGAATTAAATTGATCATCTAACTTGAGATTTAATACCTGGCTGTTTATAAAAAAAATTGGCGTGAATGAAATTTTTTTCCACGTAATTTAGAGTAAAACTTCTATTGTCAGTTGTTAACTTTCAATATTTCAGTTGTTACTATCTTAATACGCCCCCCCCCCCCCAAAAAAATAAATAAATAATAGTTATGTTTCCGTTACCTAAATTTTTAAAAAGGTCGTAGTCGGCTTCTTTTTCTTTTCTTTTTTTATTATTTTTTTTTTCATATTATTATGTTTTTTTTTTTTCATTTTAAACATATACCTTGTCTTATAAATTTAAATTGACACCACCCAGAGCCATTGGCCAAATTTGGTACTACGTTATGTCAGTGTACAAATTATTACGCCTGCACACACCTTAATCCACCCGCAGAAACCACCACGAATTTAGAAGTATATGCATCCTCTATGAGATGAAAAATAAGAGGTAAAGTGTATTAAGAAATCAAATTAAGTTATGAAAACAGCTTTTTCATATACTGTACTGTGCCAATATAAACTTCGCGCTTTTTAGTAACACCCCCCCCCCCCTCCCCCGTCTCAAAGAGTAAAAAATCGCAGTTTCGTCTGCATTAAATATGCAGAAAAAGATCACAAAAATGAATAAAGTTGTTTAATGTACCAAAAAACTTTTCGTACGAGCGCCAAGGAACTTTTTTTTGAAGAAAAAGTCACATCGCGATCGAGATCGTTATCGTATGAATATATCGGAGTAAATAATGTAATTCAGTAAATCTTGAGCATTACACTAAATATTTCTGTTTTTTAAACTTCAAATAAATGAAATAGCCAATATTAATGAAAAAGATTTAGTATGTACATTCTGTTCAACGCACTAAGCAATGCTGCAAGATACGATATAGCGACCAACTGGATACTTGCATACCGTGAATTCTCGGATGCAGCATGCAGAAAGCCAGACAGACGAAGTAGGTGTGTATTTAAATTTAGCGACACCCACAATGGCTTCATAAAGTGGCTTGGATCTACAATTAGAAGACAGACAGCTTCGAATGCATATTACATAATAAAATTTCTCAGAGAGAGAGACAGACATCTCCAATGCATTATTACATATATGCTCAGAGAGAGAGAAGAGAGAGAACGACGAGAGACGAAGAAGAGAGGAGAGAGAGAGAGAAGATGGAGAGAAGAGAGAGAATTTTGCCACGCCAACAATTAGCATTGTTTATGTGCTCCATTAGAAGAACTCGTGTACGCAACAAGGGAGAAACGCCGACCCTCGCTAATAAAGGACACTTCAATATCCTCATCGCTGCGAGTCCCGTGGACATGCTGATTTCAAAGCACAATAGAATCGGAGACGTGTATTTCAGATGAAACTTGCGCAGAGTTCGGAATCACTTGCATTGTATACGTGTAAAAAAAAAATTGCGTTATAATCTTTAGAATTAATAATTATTTCTGTTTAAAATTAAAAAAGGGGCCATAACGATGTCCGGTCTTACCCCATGTGCCCCTTTGATTTAATAAAAGATTTACAATGATGTATAATACACATGCTATGTACACATTCAGCATTTTCGACCAAATATCTAATTCTTTTCTTCTTTTTTTTTTTAATTTAAAATCTAATTTTATTTGACTTTAAATTTCTTTTTTTTCCCGCAACAATGTGGAAGCATATGCTTCCTGTTCAATAGGAAGCTACGCCACTGACAGTTTCAAAGTTAGTTGCAATTTCTGATCTATCCCAATAATTTTTGTTCTGAGCACTGCCGGTGCCAGCCTGAATTCTAGCTATGATGTTCAAGTCAAAACAATCCATCCAGCATTTATTAGTGTCATGACATGGAAAATGATTCTTCCTCAAAATTTTGATTGCTAACGAGGGACCGAATATATCGTAATATACGCCAGCGTCTTGTTATCCACGTCTTCGCCTTTAACTCCTAATTAGTAAACACACTGTGGCGTTCAATTAACTTACACCAGAAATTGCACTGAGAATGGATTTGGGCCGCTTACGCACGTGAAAACTGAGGTGTTTGAAAACGATTATCTCTGAAATTACTGCACGGATTTTGATCGGGTTTCCACCAACATTTTAAAAAATATAAGCTTAATCATATTAGCTTTTATGTAAAACCTCGCTAGTTTATCTTTAATTGAAAACGATGAAACTTATTTCAAGTGATTACTAAGCAAATGTTGTTCGACAATTTAGATGGTGAGAGCGGGTTCGAGGTGATAAAAAATTACATTGTGCGACCAAATACTATAATGACCAATCGTATCAATATGGAAATATCCTATTTTCTTTGGAAAAATATTGCAAAAATTAAATGTTTTCTTAACATTGAGGAAATATGGACGTAAATCAATTGCTGTATCAAAAGGTAATTGGACCTCACTTCGTACTTGTACAATGCATATCATATTTATTCAACTGTGACCCATATAACACAATAAAAAGGTCGCTCACCAAAGTTTCTTGACATCATACAAAGGGAAAATTATATAAGATGCTGTACAGTTATAAAACAGAGTAGACATACTTTATGATTAACATTCACATTTGATGTAATTTGTTTATTAAGTGTATTTTTTGTCAAATTAAATTTGACAAACTGTAGGAATGAATGTACAGACAATTTGGTAATGCAAGATTTGATGATGACTCGTGTTTCATGTGCTACAGTCGTATACAGACAGTGAGGCGTTCATAGTGACGGAGTTCCCACAGGCAGATAATGCAATAGACTTCCTGCGTCTCCTGGTGGACCACGAATCCGACACAGTAATCAGTATGGATCCAATGAAAGACATTAGATCGGTATGCACTCTAATAATAAACTTTCTAAAATATATTCAATTTTGGAATTCTAAAAAGATGTTGATATATTTATGTTCACTTGTGTTTCTAACTAAATTATCTTGCATAAATTGTAACGCGTGCTTCTTGCATCTATGCATATGTAAAGTTTTAAAAATAAACGAACAGTTTTTAAATTCTTTATATATTCAGATACATTTTTTTGAATTGTTAGTTTTTATTTTCCAGACCACGGCTTGGTTACCACGCCCATCTTCTCCGAAGTCATTGCCTCCGTACACGGTTCATTATCGATCAAAATCCGGATCTAACATCATCGGAACCTCTGTCCATATCCTTCATGTATGTAAATCATCTAAGATTTCAATGTCAATGTGTTCATTATAGCATTTTCGTCAGCAAAATATATTAGGAATTGAAATACAATGTACGTAATCAACAATTAATTTTTTTTAAATCCATTGTACACGATACAATCGATACAAAAAGGTTAAGGACATTATATTGCGACGTCCATTATCTCTTGTTTTTTTTTCGCTGGAAGTATTTATAGAATCATTACTCTGAGAAAATGCATAAAACATATCTGGAGGTTGTATGTAAAATTATAAAACTAAGAAAAGAAAATGAAAAGAAGCGATATTTTGGCCAAACTTACCCTAATCAAGAATCAAGTCTTATAATTACAATGTGCAGGAATCCTTGTACATGCATGTCAATTTATATAGGCTAAATACTTGTTTAAAGGAATGCCAATATACAATTGTCGAAATCAAAATGGAATGCTTAAATCTCTCTCCAGAGTGAAGACGAGGTTCATCCANTTCAATACTTGTTTAACTGAATGCCAAGATACAAATGTCGAAATCAAAATGAAATCCTTAAATCTCTCTCCAGAGCGAAGACGAAGTTCATCCAGTTACAATTTTTGAGCCCAGGA
>CAJDSM010090378.1:0-16073 GCA_903981925.1 Ostrea lurida
CAATACAATGGGCTCATGGCGGATGTAACTTGGGTTCCGTGTTTGCCCAACTCTTGTTTTTTATTCTGTTTCGTAGTTACGAGATTGATAACTATTCGTTATTTTTGCCTTTTCATAATGTTTTCTTCTATGTGATCTCCATGGGGACCCAGGTTAAATCAGCTACTCAGTACCCCTTGCTTGTCGTAAAAGGCGACTAAATGGGGCGGTCCTTCATCAGAGAAGACCGCAAAATCCGAGGTCCCGTCTCAGAGCAGGTGTGGCACGATAAAGATTCCTCCCTGCTCAAAGGCCATAAGCTCCGAGCACAGACCTACATTTACAGCCCTTCACCGGCAATTGTGATGTCTCAATAAGACTGAAATATTCTTAAGAGGGACGTATATAAAGCAATATACATCAATCTTCTATTTCAATATGCAAGTAGAGAGACAATACTGTAACCAAACACAATGTAGTATTTATATGTTGCAATATTCATCATATTAAGGATGAATTTGATTTTATATTAAATTATCCACTCTAAGTATTGAAAAAAGTGTTATTATTCTAGACCGAAAGGTTTTACATTAAAGGGATAGTATCACTCATTTTGGGGCAATTTTTTCTCACCTTAAATCATCATATAATAAAAAAAGATATATGAATGCCATTTTGCAACTTAGAAATGACTGTATGCTCCTCTTGAAAAAGTTACGATAAGAATGACACAATATATAGGCAAGCTACTTACAGACAAGTTGTTGTTGTTGTTTACAGGGTGTCAACAGTCACGTTTAAAGGCAGCATTCGTAAATTCTATGAATCGTTATAACAATTTAGTTTGCCAGTTTGACCCACCATTGAGTTTAAATGCTGTTCCGATGTGTTTCAAAGCCATTGTTAGGGCCGTTTTCACACAACTGATTTGACTACGGACTGTTCCGTTTACCTGATCAAGACTATGGGTTAGGGGGGTGTGACCGGTCAACAGGGGACGCTTACTCCTCTTAGGCACCTGATCCCACCTCTGGGTGAGTCCAGGGGTCCGTGATTGCCCAACTCTTGTTTTTTATTTATTAACAATCATAATTTTCACAATTATGTCCATTTGATATATCCCGAAGAACTCGATATAAAGGACACCACATAATCTGACAGATATTCTGCTTCATATTTGGATATTTTACTTAACATTGACTCTAATGGCCAGACTGACAACTACAATATGATAAGCCGTGATGACTTTAACTTTGCAATCGTCAACTTTCCTTCTATGTAGTAATATACCACTATCACCTGCTTATGGTGTGTATATTCTCGCAGTTGATTCCATACGCAAAGAGCATGCTATGCGTATGCGGATTCTTTAAAGCGAGGCCAACTACTAACAAAAAAGTTGAAGTTGCAGGTTATAACGAAATCTCGTTAAAGTCATCATTTCGCAAATTCTACGGTTCGCTATAATGACCTTGTTTGCGATTACAAAAGTATCACTGAATCATATGTTGACTGATTTGTTTCATACTCTTTTTTAGACTGTCATTTTCCTACTAGATTTGACTACGAGTAATCCCGTTTAGCTTTCTTTCGACTACGGGCTCACGGCGGGAGTGTGACCGGTCAGCAGAGGATGCTTGCTCCTCCATGGCACCTGATCCTACCTTCGCTTTGTCGGAGGTCCGTGTTGCCCATACACTCGATTTTGTATATGTTTTTTGGATTATGATTACGTTTAACACGATGTTACCTTCGCCTATTTGTATTTAGGACTTACGAGATTAATCACTGTTTCGTTATCTTTGGCCTTTACATATAGTAAATTGAATTTTTGTCCAGGAAGCAAAAATTAATGGGACATAATTTTAACATCAAAAACGTTTTAGATTTGGAAAAAATACAGATAAATGCATAAAAATGTTATTTTTAACAGAAAATCACTTGTATGAGTCATTTGGGCTCATTTTGATTCATTATTTTTTTTTTGAGAAAATGAGTGACACTATCCTTTTAATTCATAAATTAAGATTTTGCATTGTCAACTATCTTTTGAATTACGAACTATTTTTGAATGCTGCTACCCAATTACAATTTTCACGATTTTTCAAGAAGGACATCATAGTGATGGTTATATGTTCACTTTAAAAGAAAATCTACTTTTAAAATTCCGATTTTGAGAGTATTGAAGTATTTTAAATGTGTATAATTTCGCGAAAGAAAAAAATAAATCATAAGCATACTGACATTAATACCATAGTGTTATAGTCATGAACTATCTCATGTTACTTGCACCCCCGTATACGTAGCAGTTCACTTGAAAATTTTCCTGCATCATGACAATCGTATTTGGGTTCAGTTGATGATATCCTTGAGATTCAATCGGCACTATTGTGTCATTCTACTCCTGTTCTGCTCTGCCACATTGTACTGGGACAATTTCTCCAGACATCTATCAAGTTGACCTACATTTCTAAATCCTAGGGACAATCTTGGGTATGGTGGACCGTTTGTATGATAAATGTCTTTCCAAGGAGAAAAAACCCTGAATTGTCTGGTGAACGCCAAGATATAACCATCACTTTTTTCTTCGTCGTGTGACTGTCTTTGAGCTGATGATAGATTTTTGCTTGCACAACATATAAGCACTTCTTTTTCATACGAGTTGTGCAATCATGGACCCATGGACACATAAGAGGTTGAATCAGGTGCCTAGGAGGAGTACATTGTAAGCATCACCAGTCAGCCGTTNTACAACATATAAGCACTTCTTTTTCATAAGAGTTGTGCAATCATGGACCCATGGACACACCAGAGGTTGAATCAGGTGCCTAGGAGCAGTACATTGTAAGCATCACCAGTCAGCCGTTCACATCCACAGTAAGCCTATTGTCTTGATCAGGTCAACGGAGTAATTCGCAGTCAAATCCAGTGTATAAAGAACAACTTTGCAATTGCTATGAAACACTTCAGACAACATTTGACCCAATGGCAGGTTATATGTGCAAACGTGATCGTTATAATGACCAAAGAATTTGCAAATGCTGACTTTAAACGTTATTGTTCACACCCTGCAACAAAATGTTGTTTGTACATGTAAGTAGCCTGTCTCTATTTAAAAACTGATGATCAGAACAAATACTCGCTTATCAAATAAGTTGAGATACATAAACACCATATGCAAATGATAATGGAATGTTGCTACATAAATATGGTAAGATACCTATGGAGAAGCTGAAATCGCCTTTTTGTAATCAAGTTGTGTTGTTAGTTTTCTACTCTATTTTCAATGAAATATCTAAGTACGAAACAGATATGAATGACACTGTGCTGTCTATTTTTAGTTCGAAAAAACAGGGTCACTCCTTGGAATGTAACCGGGCTGTTTTACAGGTGCCGAGGGCATCCTTAAGAATTCAAAGAATCGGTCGTGAGGGTTTACTTCTACTAGATAGTAATCATGTGTCAAGTTACATGTATAATTATGTTTATGCTGTGATAAACATTTCTAACAAGAGCATCCATGCACTTTTGATTGCAGAGAGGCCTTTGTTCTTTGTCAGACTATTTACTCCTAAATAACCAAAATAGCGAGTCTAGACCTATGGGATTTTATTTGCAGTGTACACATAATAGCTCAACTAGAATACAAAAGGTTGATCTACAAACACTTAAGGAATGAAGCTAATTTTGACCTATGTTATCCGATATAATCTAACTTGGTGCAATTTACGCTTTATAATCCGCGATTACCGTCACTACTGATATAGAGCACTGCACTTTATACAAACTGATAAGAACAGGAGAAAATAGGAAACGATGTTATTGAACTTCACCCGATTTAGTTACACCCAGTGGGCTCTTAAAGATGTTGTATAATTTAGTTGTGGATGGTGTAGAAACCAAAGTGATCATCAACAAAGAAACGTTGATATTCGAATCAAATGGCAACGAAGATAGTAAGTACATGTTTCCCTACTGTAAATTCATCGTCATTAGTAGAACACAAATTTTTGATGTTTCAGTTGTTTTCCCAGGGCATAACGTCGAATCGACAAAGTCTTTGCGTATGTAGAATTAATTTATCAACAGAAATGCATTTTTTACAATGATGGTGCGTGTGTTTTACATTTTAAAAAGTTGTAGAATCGTTCTATAACTATTAGACATAGAGGGTGCATAAAATGATGAAAGTAGAAATGTGTAGAAGGTGAAAGTAAATATGTAGTTATATCTAAACATTAGTTGAAAAGGCGAAGATGACAAACAGACTCCCACACAGAATGCCAATTAAAAGTTGGACAAATACAGACTCCTAGTCGGAGATACATACCCGGTCTAGAACTAAACACCTCCTGTTGACGGGTCACCCTATAATCCGCAGTCAAAATATGGATGGTAAACTGAACATGTGTGTATATATCAAAGTATTAGACGTAAAAGGTGGAACTGTATATGTGGAGATATCTAAGTATTAGATGTACAATATGATATCGGACAATATATGTGGAAACGCCTAAACATCACATACTACATGTAGTATCTCAACAATACAGAATTTCATTATGCATTTATTTAGTTAGATTGGTAAATTATGTAATTTATTTTCAGCCATTACATTTATGCAAAGGTGTATTTATGTAATAAATGGTTATTATATGCTTAAGTGGTGTACATCTATGTGATATTGATTACTCCGTGCTTTATTATTATGGAGATTTACGAAATTTTTCTCGGAGAATGATGACTGGATAGAGATAATATTGACTGCATAGTGTCGTTCAAGGTAATGCATTGTAGAAACTAACTTGGGGACTTCGTGGATGCCCCATATGTCATTAACCCCAATGTTTATCTAGAACGAGATAACTTAAACCTTGGAAATTATGCAACATCATAAATCCTATAAAGAATAAACAATATGTGACAATCCCAAATTCAAATGGCTCTATAAATATCTTGTTTTCGACAAAATTATTTTGACATTATAATCGTGCTTACAATACCTGCAGACAGATATTTGCCTTAAAAGAGACACCTCAGCTCATTTCCCACATTTTAGTCATGTTTTTTTTTAGACACATTTAGATAAAGTGATAAAATAATATCATATCGATACTGACAATTTCTAATAATTTGAAGGCATCTAGTAGACATGTATTTGCTTTCAACTGCACTTGGAAGATCGTACAGAATTCAAAGCTTTCTTCCTGATTTGGACATTTTACATCACGTGATTTAGAATGACAGAAAATGTGTTGTTTAGAAATTTATTTGATATCTTCTAGAATCATTGTTGATTCGTGACCGCACTGCACTGGTGCATGGACTAAACAGAGGGAGTTTACTAGTCATGCCTCTGTCAGTCATGGACAAAATGATGGAATAAATAGCATTATACTGTCGCTCTCTACCCCGTGGGGGTCCGGGTTAGAATAGGTCCCTAGCATTTCCTTGCATGTCGTAAGAGGTGACTAAATGAGGGCGGTCATTTGGATGAGGCCGGAAAATCCGAGGCCCCGTGTCACAGCAGGTGTCACACGAAAACGACCCCTCCCTGCTCAAAGGCTATGAGTGCCGAGCATAGACCTAAATTTTGCAGCCATTCACCGAAAATGGTGACGTCTCCATATGAGTGAAATATTCTCGAGTGGGACGTAAAACAGTAAATAATCAATCAATCTGTCGCTTTTCATTTGCGAGGGAGGAGTGTGTGTTATTCAAAGACAGTGTATCTACCATATTTTTCAAGCTTACAACAAATGTCCCATTGGTTGTGATAGGAATAATATGCCATTCGAAAATTTCATATATCCAGATATTGAAACAAGAGCAACACAAACGTAGCAAAATACAACCATCATGGACGGGACAATTGCATTGTGACCTTGACCAATGGCCTTGTTTAAGGTCATGAAACACACTTTCGTCCAGGCCAACACCTCTGTGGAATATTATTCCCATCCATGCCCTCGGTGAAAAGTTATGGTCCGGAGAAGGTTCAGACCATATGTGCAATTCGACATTTGACCTTGGCTAAAGGTCATGCCACATCCTTAGGACCAGGCCAACATTTCTGTAAAATATCCCAATCTATGCAGTCGTTTAATAGTTTTGGCCCGGACGAGGTTAACACCATTGTGATTTTGACCTTGGCTCAAGATCATGACACTCCTTGACCGTGCCCAATGGTACTGTAAATTTCTACTCCCCAATGTAAAGTAAAGAATACGGACATGGATCAATCTCCGTAATCCAAACAGAATACAAAAATCTGAAGTTCAGCAAACAAACGGGACCCTGGACACACCAAGATGGGGTAGGGTACCTAGGAGGCTAGTGTTAGTATAACTATCCCTGTTAACCGGTCACACCTGCGTGAACCATTGCTTGATCAGGTTAAGTGGAGATAATTCACGTAGGTTAATATCAGTGTAGACGAAACGGCTTACAGCATGTTGTTCCGAAACACACATCAAGACAATTTCACCCAATGCAGCCAATTACAGGCCAACTAAAGTCGTTGTAACACCATAGAATCTGCGTAATATAAAATGGCGAAGTAACAAAGTAGCAAACGTAAACATAGTCCAAAAAAACACATACAAAATCGAGTGTAGGGCAACACGGACCTTCGACGAAAGCGAAGGCAGGATCAGGTGCCATGGAGGAGTAAGCATCCTCTGCTGACCGGTCACACCCGCCGTGAGCCTGTAGTCGAAACCAAGTAAACGGGGTTACCCGTCGTCAAATCTAGTATGAAAATGACAGTCTAACAAAGGGTATGAAACAAATCAGTCAACATATGATTTAGTGATAATTTGTAATCGCTTGTCTATAATTTGTCTTTTTAAGGCACATGGCAAATCTGTAATTTTGGTATATGAAAGTTATAAATTTCTGTACCAAAGTTCGATATTCGGCGACTGGACATATGACAAATATTTATATCTCGAAGGATATTTAATTTGTATTGTATGACTGTAATTTGTCGAGCAGTGCCCCTTTAGGTTATCAAGTGCACATTTGTGTATACTGAGCGAACATTGGTCAATAGGCGACTGTGATAGTAGTTATTTCATAATTCATTGGAAGAGGACAGGGGTATGTGCTCTCGAGTCGAACACCAGTTTTCCATCGGGGGATATAGTCGTCCCACCAGTCAGAAGTGACACTGACTCCAATGGTTAATGTAAGTGGCAAGATAATGAACAGTGATCAATCTCGTAGTACCAATAAATATAAATACAGAAACAAGAAGTTGGGCAACACGGACCCCTGACACACAGAGTGGGATCAGGTGCCTAGGAGGAAGGTAAGCTTCCTGGTTTGAACCCCGTCACGCCCGCCTTGAGCGTTGAATCAAGTACACGGAGCATTTCTGTAGTCTAATTCAGGTGTATGAAAAAACGTCACGAATAATGATTTGTCAGGTGAACCATAACACCATATAAGTCTTTATCAACAAGTAAAGTGTAAACATACAGTTTACTCTGTGTATGACACCGTGTAAGCCTGAATCATAAATCAATAACTTCACAGAACAATGGGAAAACCTGAAATGAAATAATGAGTGCGGGGAGAATGTTCATCCAAGCGATCCTTCTGGAACCATATTATGTCCCTCTACAAGCATGCTATGTCCATTCTGAAGCGTATTATGCTTCCTTCTGCAGTATGTCAGGTCCGCCTAAGGAGTACATTTGCGCCCCCACATGGAAGAAGTTATTTTCAGCTCTTCTTTGGCATCTTCTGTGTGATATAATAGAGCATAACATGTCCACTTGAGCATCGATTCTTCATCCCTTTATATCAAGTAGGCGCCACTCTTGCAGTAAGTCATGTCCTTGCTTTGGAAGCATCATGACCCTTCTAGATAAACACCAATATCCCATTTAATTGTTCAGCCGTTCTTAGCAACTATTGACTAACGGACTGTTCCGTATTACCTGATAAGACTATGGACTCACAGCGGCGTGTGACCGGTCACCAGGGGATTGCTTACTCCTTCCTAGGCATGCACTGATCCCCACGCTCTGAGTGTCCAGGTCCGGTTGCCCACTTTGTTTTGTATTCTGTTTTGAAACAGAGGCCCATGGGCAGCATCGCTCCAACGCTGAGTGACCTTGGCCCCTGGCTCAGCAGTGGGTGATTTTAGAAAAGAATTTTCAAAGTTTCCTTAAAACTGCGCCAGTGGTTCTGAGAAGAACATTTTATGCAAAAACTTTGATCCCCTGTTTGTAACCTTCCGCTAACCCGGAGGTATGATCTGATCAAAATTGATTTATTCTATATCAAGGAAGCTTTTAAAGGTAAATGTTGTCTTTTTGGTCTTGATAGACAATTTTAATATATATCTCAAATATAAAACTTCGATCCCCTATTGGTGGCCCACCAATATCCCTGGGGGTCATGATTTGAAACAAAACTTGAATCTTTCCTCTATATCGGAAGCTTATATATAAATGTCAGCTTTTCCTGGTCCAAGTGGTTCTGAGAAGAAATATTTTTTAAAAGATTTCCCTATATGGTGTAAAAACTTGGATCCCCTATTGGGGCCCCATCGTACCCCCGGGGTCATGAATTTGAAATAAACTCTTGAATCTCCACTAATCAGGAAGCTGTCATATAATTTCAGCTTTTAATGGCAGCAGTATTTCTTGAGAAGAAAATTTTTTAAAAGATTTCCCCGCTATATGATAATATGTAAAACTTTGATCCCCTATTGGGGCCCATCGTATCCCCGGGGATTATGAGTTGAACAACTTGGAATCTCCTCGTACATCAGGAGTTTTCCATAATAAATGTCAGCTTTTCCTGCCGCAGTGGGATTCTTGAGAAGATTTTTAAATGACACCACCTATTTTTGCATTTCGTGATTATCTCCCCTTTGATGGGGGCCTGGTCCTTCATTTGATACACTTGATTCCCCTTTACCCAGGGAATAATTTGTAAGCCAAGTTGGTTGAATTTGCCCAGCGGTTCTTCGAGAAGAATAGTCGAAAATGTGAAAGTTAACAGACAGACAGACGAACGGACAAAAGGCCGATCAAGAATAGCTCACTTAAGCCTTCGGCTCAAGGGTGAGCTAAACAAAAAGTGGAAGTTAAGCATTAACGTAGTATAATGGAGAAGTTGAAATAGTTCCGTTTGTGATAAAGTTGACTTGTTAGTTTGCCGTTAATGTCTAAGTTCAATAAAATATCCAAGTACGAAGCGGATTTGGACGAATCTGTAGTGTCCTTTATTTCTAGTTCGTTGGGATATATTGAATCGACATATGAATGAAAATCATTATCATTAATAGATAAAACGTTGTCAATATATCGAAAAGTTCGAATTAAAGGCCACTGTTAGAGATTACTTCTTTACATGTAGAAGCTTTTGGATGAGTTGTGCCTCACAAGAATATAAAAACAGGTCAGTTAACAAAGGAACGCAATTCGTGACCATGGACATTCCAACAGACTGTTGGAAGACTTGATCGCCACACACTACAAAGTTATTGTCAATGAGGAACTCCAGCATTACTTTGATATCAACTTTAGAGTACTTGTGTGTAGAATCAGAGTGGACTTTAACAAAGTAATTTTTAGAATGGCTGATCACTTGATATGAATATTTTCGTTTTCTATTTTTGCAACTTTCTATAATGTTAAAACATTTTGTCTTTAATTTATCGTGCGGAATGGTCGTGTAGAGTGTTGACAAGTCATAAGTTTTGATGTTGATATGAGAAAGGTTCTGAGATTTCAAATTAAGTAGAAGTTCTTTAGAGTTTTGATTTACACCACTTGTGGCATACGTAGTTTCACAATACTTCTAAAGTTGCTCCTTCACAGCTGTCAATATTTCCGTGAGGTGTAAAGACAGGGGCTTGGTGGAACATTTATTTAATCCAGCAGTGTATCTTTGTAAGGGTTTTTATGAAGTTTTGGGATCCAGTATTGGTGCGGTAATTCATATTCGTCCGTCTAATTGACTAGGATGGGTATTAAATGTGTATAAAACTGAAATGTGATTTTGAAGAATTTTGTCTTTAGAAAGAGCACTTAAGAGTGTAAGTACGATTACAAAATGTGGAGTTAATACATGTACCAAGTTCGTTTAAAAATACAGTTGTAGTAATGAGCCTTACAGACAAAGACAATATTATTACAAGCTTTGTCAGCTGGAACCAAAACATGTTTTTCATGTAACCTATCTAATTCTTTGATCACTTCTAGTTAACGAAACACAGAAGGATAGATGGTACACACTTTGGTACGTATATGTCTAATACGGCGTTTTAATATTCTTCTAATACTATTAATTCATTCTGACTGGGTATCAAGTTCTTCTTTTCCATATTTGGTCCATCATCTGGCATAATCTTCGACAGAATTCATAACGGAAATGAAGTTCTGTCGCCAATTGGATGATCGATGTTCTCTGAATTTAGGACATTTTAAAAATAAATTATCTTAGGTCCTCATTTTGAACTATATTAACATCACCTGTAATGGCATGTCCAGCTAGACTATTATTGAAAGTAGAAGAACAAGAACATGTAGGTGGATTAAGTATAAGATTGTCAATATATAGGCACTGCAAAGTTTGCTTATGATGAAAAAGATTGTATGCAATCGTGGAAGCATATTTTTAGAAAATTCGGGGTAAAACTTATATTGAAAAATTGCTGGAATACACGACTGAACTTTTTTTTGAATGACGAAGAATGTTACTTATATTTACGGCATCTATTCCATTACTAATAAATTTCAGTTTAAGGAACAGGCGCCAAGATTCGGAAGGATTACTATCCGTTATATGCGTTAGTTTAAAGAGCTTGTGATGGTCAACATCCATAATCATAGTATCAAGTCTATATTCTCGTGTTGAAAAATCCAAGTGTGGACTAGTCTTGAATTCTAATAACTTGTTCAAAACTCTCTGTAGAACAGGGTAAAGTTTTGCGAATGTGATGTGGACCTACATGTAACTGTTGGTTGACGTATGACAAAAGTGAACGAAGAGTGGCATCGTGTATGTTTGGTCTTTGATATGAACGATGTCCATGACTGCGTTTACGTCTTTGTGTACTTGGAAAAAAGTCTCATTACATTCGCGTTATTTCCTAGTGGACTAGTCAAATTTCCTACGTTTTGCACATTATCGTTGCATCCATAGGGGAATACAGTGCACAGAGTCTTGAACCAGTGATATTTTCATTGTATAAGAAAAGGGGTTCTTAAAGTGGAATTGTTTGTATGATGGTAAATTGTTTTCTAAAATGCGAACTTTCATTGACAAGATGGAGTTGTTAGGGGAGTTAGAAAAGTTGGTTATCACTATTATTAATATTGTATTGTTAAGTGAACTCTTAAGTTTCCCCAACTTAAATCAAATCACAGAGTGTACACTCAATTGCGTACATAACATTAGAAGACTTACAGGTAAAATTTTCGAAGGTTTTGGTGCAGAAATTACGTCCAATGAGGTTACTAGTAAAGGAATTCCTAGTGATCAATATATCACAGGTTTTACAATTTTTTGCTGAACATTTGGAAAAGAGCTCACGAGATCCGTGCAGGAAATATAAAAAATGTTTTACATATTTGCGCATAGCAATATGTAAATTTAAGCAATGTCAGTATTCTTGATGTGTCACTAAATGATTTTCAAGATATTTAACTGAAATTGAGTTGACCTTTGAATTTGAAAAAAAAAACCCAACAACTTCTGATTTCAATTCTAACAATATGAATTTCCTTCTTCGGACTTTATTGTAGGCGTGGGCATTCGTGTTGCACCGACACTTTTAGTTTTGTTTTACAATGTCTTTTCTCATACAAAATTCTCAGTCATTGTCATTAAAACCTTTGAGGATGGTTGCCGTTCCATTCGGTAAAATGATCTTTCCTACAAACATCTCTCCAAGATCTGGAACATAATTTCAGCGCTTAGGTAGGATGGAAAATTGGAAATGTATGCTTTCTATGAAAACGGGCAAATATAAATAGGCCAAGTTAACAATGTGTAAACCGCAATTATTATCCCAAAATAATATATCTATACAAAGTCAAGTTTAGGGTACCACGTACCTCTGATAAAAGCGAAGGCAGGACCAGGTACCATGAAGGAGTAAGCACCCTCTCTGACCGGTCACACCCGCCGTGAGCCCTTATTTGCAACAAAGTAAACGGATTACCCTTCGTTAAATTTAGTACGAACTGTCTTACAAAGGGTATGAAAAAAAATCAGTCAACATATGACCAAGTGATTATTTGTAATCGCAAACAAGGTCATTATAACGACCGTAGAATTTAGGAAATGATGACTTCAAACGAAACTCGTTATAACCCTGTACCATCATTTTTTTTATACGCCCGTCGAAAACGGGACGTATTATGGTATAGCGTCGTCCGTCTGTCCGTCCGTCCGTCCGTCTGTCTGTCTGTCCGGGCTTTGTAGGCTGAACCGTAAGCTCCAGGATCATACGATTTGGTACAATTGATCACCATGATAAGAGGAATTTCCTTATGTTTTTCAAGGTCATAGGTCAAAGGTTCCAAGGTCCGAGTGTCACGTAGTAGGAAAACGTTTTGTAGGCGGATGGCATACAGACCGAACCCGTAAGCTTCCAGGGATCATACAACTTGGTAAATGATACCAGAATGAAGAGGAAGCCAACCTATTGTTTTCAAGGTCAAGGTCAAGGTCGTAGTGTCCACATAGTGGCAAAACGTTGTAGGCGGGGAAACAGACCGAACCGTAGTTTCCAGGGACCGTACTATATTGGTACAATTGAATACCAGATGAAAGGAAGCACCTTAATGGTTTTCCAATGGTCCGAGGAGGTCAAAGGTCCCAGGTCCTGTAAGTGTCAACTTAGTTAAGGAAAACGTTTGTAAGCGGGATTTACGACCAACCGTAAAGCTCCAGGCCTCGTACACTTGGTTACAATTGATCCCAAAGAATGAAAGGAGACACCTTAATTGTTTTCAAGTCTGGGAGCTCAAGGTTTCAAGGTCGTAGTGTCCTTAGTAAGAAAACTGTGTAAGAGGCGGGTACAGAACCGGAACCGTAAGCTTCCAATACAGGAAATATCATTACAACTTTTGGTACAATGATCACCAAGGATGAAAAGAAGACACCTATTGTTTTTCAAGGTCAGAGACAAAGGCAAGGTCGTAGTGTCACCCCAGTAGGAAAACGTGTAGTGTCGGTGAAAATTACGACCTATGAACGTAAGCTCCTAGATCATACAACTTGGTACAATTGATCACCATAATGAGATGGCAAAGTATGCTTCTAATTGTTTTAAGGTTTGGCTATAGGTCGTAGAGTCAACTATAAATAAGGAAAAGTTGTGAGGCAGGAATACAGCATAAAAATTGTTTTCCTCAATTAGCAACATGATAAATTAAAGCCAATTTTAAAGGAACCAGTTACTAACTCTGAATATGAACCCAACTAAGAATCTGTAACGGCGTATTTATGCCACGTTTCGAGCAATGCTCGTATGATTTTTGTATGATAGTCCGACGCACTCGCATATTAAAAAAAGTCAATATCATCAACCATAGGCATGCCACTCTTAGTATGAATCAACTGTGAGAATTAATACACACCATTAGCAAGGTTGAATAGATGGGTAAATAGTAAAGAACGGGAGAAGTTTGATGATTGCAAAAGTCAAAGTAATATCATTGCCTAAATATAATCAGATCAACTACTTAACACAAAAAAGATTTTGATGTTGCAGGGTTTATAAACGAAAAAATCATCGTTTTAAAATTCATTACATTTTCCGAGCAAAAAATCTAACGGTCCGCTATAATGACCCTAGTTTGCGAATTAAAATATACCAAGTCATATGTTTGAACTGATTTGTTTCATACCCTTTGTTTATCGTTATTCGTTATCTTAGATTTGACGACTGGTTTTTTAACCCCGTTTTACTTTTGGTTTCGACTAAACGGGCCTTCTACGGTCGGGTGTGACCGGTCAGCAGATTGATGATACTCCTCTCATGTGTGCTATCCTGATCCTGGCCTTCGCTTTCAGTTTCGATAGGTCCCGTGTTGCCTCTATCAAGTCGATTTGTTATGTGTTTTTTGGGACTTTATTGAATACGTTTTGAATACATTTTACTTTTTTCGCCGTTTTAATTATATTATATTAACGTAGTCTGTTCAGCTGTCCATAGTATGTCATATTTTTAAGTAATATATCCAAAATATGAAGTCAGAATACATGAATGTCCAGTATTCTGTTTGCTTTCCTTTTTTTATTTTCTAGTTCGTCGGGAATCATATGTAAAAGGTGCATAAGATAAACGAACAGTGTGTATCAAATCTTTTCGAAGTCCTATATGAATACAAAACAAGGAGTTGGTGTCAATCACGACCCCTGAACTACCACCAGGTGGTTGGGAATCAGGTTGGCCTAAGGAGAAGTTTTACATCCTGTTTAGTACCTGTAGCGTCCGCCCCTGACCCCATAGTCCTTTGATCAGGTAAAGGACAACAATCAAATTGACATGATAATGAAAATGTAATGAAATTGTTAATTGATAAGAACATCCATGCATAATATAAAGGTTCAAAAGAATAACGAACATGTGATCAAACTCGGTAAGTCCCTTAAATATATACACAAAATAAGAGTTTGGCCAATCACGGACACCTGGAAACAGAGTGGATAGGTGCCCAGGAGGAGGTAACATCCCTTCTGTTGACGGTTCCACATCCCGCTGTGAAGCCAATTTCCTGACAGGCAAAACGGAACCAGCCCGTAGTCAAATCAGTGTGGCGAAAAACGGCCTCACAATGGCCACGAATACACATCAAGACAAGCAATGTTGACTCAATGGAAGGTATATTGGTAAACTAAATTTTTTAACAACGAACATAGAATTCACGAAAAAATGCTGGCCTTTTTAAACGTGACTGTTTGAACCCAGCAACACAAATTGTTCCGTAACGTAGCATTGCCTCGAATTTCAAAAACTGATTATAATCGCCACAGAAACAAGCATATTGTGTATCGAATAAGTTGAAGAGACAATAACTCCCAAATGGTCAGGTAGATGATGGAATATTGCTTAACAACCAATAAGGAAGTTTGTAAATGATGGATGAAGCTTGAAATCGTTGGCCCGCTTGGGTCCATAAAGAGTGAGTAGTTATAGTTAGTGCCGTATAATTGTCCAATATGTTAATAAATATCCAATGTACGAAGCAGACATTGGTATATTACCTCTGGTTGCGTGTCTTTATTTCTAATCGTTTTTGGGATATATTGGAAGTCGACATATTGATATTGGAAAAATTCATTGTTATTATTAGATAGATAATAATCGTCAATATAATCGAAATGTCGAATTAAAGGCATCGCTAATGAGATTTTCCTATCTTTTCATGTAGAACTTTGAATTGAATTCTGCCTCATAAGAATATAAATAATAGAGTTCAGCTAAATAGAGGAGCACAATAGTAGCCCCAATATGGAATTTCACCAGCTGGGATTGAGGAAGAACCTGAATAGACGAAACCTACAAAGATAATTGAGTACAATGAAAGGAACTCCAAGCCATTGTTTATAATAAAAAATTCAGATTTACTTGTGTGTAGAAAGGAGTGGGAGTTTAACAAAATAAAATTTTTCTGAATGTGCTAATCACCTAGATAAGAAATATATTCCTTTTCCTTTTATAAATTGTAAGGGGTTTATGGAAAGGACGCGGCAAAATCTGAATTGATTGAATACGCTATTTCACAAATAAAGTTTAATCTATGTTTGTATTTTGATTTTTTTACTTGCACATAAAATGATTTAACTCTGTCATCAGGAACAAAAACATAGTTTACAAAAATACAAATTTATTTAACATATGTACAAAAAGTTAATAAAAACGGGGAAATATGGTTTCATGAACAGTCACACGTTTGATTCCAAGTCACAATTCCCTGCCTTGAGGCTCAAGCGGTGTTCCACGGAGATAAACCAGTAAAGGATCCTGTTGCGTTTGATGGCATGAAACCATCGTCTTATCGTAAGTTGGTTGATTTGATTGATTGATTATTTTATTGTTTACGTCCACCGAAGATTTT
>CAJDSM010090381.1:0-17430 GCA_903981925.1 Ostrea lurida
GATATATAATGCAAATGGCATAATATCTATATAGATTGAAAGGAAAATAATACATGTTCGTGAGGACGTAAATTCGTGAGTAAGAGTGTCCCACGAAACCTAGGAACATTGGTCCTCCACAAACAATGATGATTCCACAGTATTTGCTTCGGAAATAACGATACAAATATTTCACTAAGAACAATTCTCGTCTAATTGATATTGCTTTGTGTTGAAATGGGCAAATAAGCATGAAATGCACTTGGAGTTAATATACTGAAAATTATTTCTTTTGTCAAAATCATATATACATATTGAAAATATGGATGCCCTCAAACGGTTTTGGAAATTCATTTTAGTTTATTATCTTAGTAAAGCCAATTTGCATCATTACAAAAAAAGTTGCAAAATTGTCTACCCTTGACCCACTCCACAACCAATTTTAAAACAAATGAGAAAAACGTTGCATTTTAAAAAAATCTTTTTTCCATTATAGAGATTCTTAATTTCGTTACATACATATAGATAGTTGATATAAGAAAGGCGTCGTATTTTTGTGGTCAAATTTTATCCTGTTCTGTACTTTACCCAATAGATGGGAAATGTGAAAAAAGTGGACAGACGTTTACTAGCAGTAGATGATCAGAAAATTGGCTGAAGGATAATAGATATGAGATCGTATAGAATATATCAAATAAATTATGATAGAAATATTCAAACCCATCTGCATACATTTCAGTAACACCATAACACATAATTACTCAAATGTGCCCCAATGAAACAATCGTTTCTTTTGCACATTTAATATCCCAATCAATGGGACGGAGAAATATGAATTATCGTACCTATATTGGTGTCACAACCAAATCTAGGTTGTTTGGGTTCTTTACTATCACAACGTAGATTTATGTTATAAAACTCAGGAATGATCTCTGTCAATCAAAGAACAAAACGAGTTTACAAACAATATGAATTCATTTACATACATGTATCTACAAAAACAAATATAAATGGGAAAAAAGTTCACAACAGTCACACGCTGATTCCAAGTTCCAATTTCTGATGACGCTCAAGCGTTGTTCCACGGAGACAACCAGGATGGGTACTGTGCTTTGATGTATGGACCAGCGTCTTATGCGGATTATAGAGATTTCACAGAATTATATGTTGCGTCCGCATGGTCCACCATGCCAATGGATAATAAGTCGCACGTCAAAACATGGAATATGGTCACCTACAATTTGTACAAAACTTTTCCAAATATGAAAACATACAATTTGAACGACAAATAACAACAGGAGTAATATTCAGTTTGGAAGTCTTCTTCTTCTTCCAATACTGTGCCGGGCTCTAGAGCATTATCGCACAACAGTTTAAAAGGCTAAAAAAGTGTGCTGGGGGAACTCAGTCAAAAACCGGATAAAAACAAGGCCCTCTATATGCTGCTGTAAGCGCGGATTCCAGTCTTGAACGCCTCCAAGGAATCAGCATCTATAATAGACTGGGGTAGTGCTTTCCATATGGAAATTCCAGCCGGATAAAAAGAGTTCTGATGGCATCTGATTTTGCATGATGGCTGGACGAATCTCCTTCTGTGTCCCCTGGTGATGTTATGTGCAGGTTGCAGAGATGTTGATGGTAGCTCGATCAGGTTGTTAACCACACGGTACATCATGATCGCTCTTACGCGTAATCAGCGGGTCTAGGAGCTATCAAGTTGTAGCTGATTTAGCATAGATGTGACGCTGTTCTCCCATTTGTAGTCACCCATGATATACCGTGCTGCCCTACGTTGAACGGCCTCCACAGCTGAAATGTGGGTTTTGATGGAAGTATCCCATACTGTGCCAGGATACTCCAATTGTGGCCGGACCAATGTCTTGTAGCTGGTCTCCCTGATGTTCCAAGGGCAGCTTGAGATGTCCCTGCATGCGAAGAAAGGCTAGGGTGTTGTTAGCCTTTCTTGTGATGTTGATGACATGTCGTCCCCACGAGATCTTGCTGTCTATGGTAACTCCCAAGTATTTGGCCTTGCTGGTCATCTGTAGAACTTGCCCATGGATGGTATATGAGGCGTTGATAATGTTTCGCTTGTTGGTGGTTCTGATGACCTGACATTTGGCGGGGTTAAAACTCATAAGCCAATAATTTTCACACTTCTGGAGCCTGTCAATATTATCTTGTATTTCAAATGTATCTGCCTTGCTCCTGATCACCTATAAAGTAAGCAGTCATCTGCAAAGGACATTGATGTTGAGTTGACCTCTTGTGGCAGGTCGTTTATGTGGACAAGAAAGAGGAGTGGTTCAAGCACAGTAAACTGAGGGACCCCGGATGTTACTGGGGCTGTCTTCGATGACTCTTCATTCACTATGACTTGTTGACTACGATTGACAAGGAAGCTCTCAATCCACTTCAACGTGTTCCCCCTCACGCCTTAATGGCGGAGTTTCATGGCTAGCCGGTGATTACGGACCTTGTCGAAGGCCTTGCTGAAGTCCAGTGTGATGGCGTCTATCTGCTGTTTGTTGTCGAGTCCCTTCGCCAGATCATTGATAGTGGTGATCTGCTGGCTTTCACATGAACGACGTTTTCTAAAACCATGCTACTCGTTGATGAGGATGTTGTTCGTCTCAAGATGGTTGATAACTTGGCTGTGGAGATGATGTGTTCGACAACCTTGCAGCATACTGAGGTTAAACTCACTAGTCTGTAGTTAGATGTTCTAGTCTTGTCGCCTTTATTGAATAATATGCCAATTTCCTGTCATCAGGAACTTGGCCTTGATCCAGAGATGNTCCAGTCATCAGGAACTTGGCCTTGATCCAGAGATATCTGAAAGATGATGATAAGTGCTGGAGCCAGGACTGATGACATGGACTTCAGAAACCGGGAGGAAATCTGGTCCGGTCCACTGGCCGTGTGTTAGTTTAGGTTGTTTAACAATTTCTCCACTCCAATTACGGTGACAGTGATGTTCGGGGCTGTGTTGCATGGTGAAGGCCCCAAGTTAGGTATGCTAGTGACATCCTCTGTTGTGAACACAGATGAAAACTGCTTATTGAGAATATTTGTCTTCNACAGATGAAAACTGCTTATTGAGAATATCTGTCCTCTGATTGATTGATTGATTGATTGATTGACTATTTTTTAATTTACGTCCCACCGAGAATATTTCACTCATACGGAGACGTCACCAATGCCGGTAAAGGGCTGCAAAATTTAGGCCTATGCTCGGCACTCAGGGCCTTTGAGCAGGGAGGGATCTTTATCGTGCCACACCTGCTGTGACACGGGACCTCGTTTTTTTTCGGTCTCATCCGAATGACCGCCCCATTCAGTCGCCTCTTACGACACGCAAGGGGATGCTGAGGGCCTATTCTAACCCGGACCCCCACGGGTTTTTGTCCTCTGAGGCAAACAATATAAACCGATGGTGAACAAAATTCTCACTTAATATATAAAAAAATCAACTCATGGTCATCAACATTCTCACTTAATATAAAAAATATACTTATACAAGNGAACAAAATTCTCACTTAATATATAAAAAAAATCAACCCATGGTCAACAACATTCTCACTTAATATAAAAAATATATTTATACAAATATTACACGTAAATAGAAAACCAAGCTTTCAAACTATATACGTGCATATATGAACTGTACAAATGACCGAAAATTGACAAGGCCATTGCATATCATACAAAATATTGCGTACGAAAAAAAACCCCAAATCAAAACAAAACAAACTAAACAACTTACTGAGCTGCCGTACTTCAAACCCCAAAACATATATACAGATACGAGTAGCTGCTTCAGGTCAAGACCCAAACGTCCACATACAGTAGTATATCGTGTTTTCCCCAGTTCACACAGCAAGGGATACACGGAGCATGGATCGTCCGAGAAACTGTTACTGGTCTGCTACCCGAATACGACTGCACTTAGCTCAGTGACTAGTCAAGCATGCAGGGCTCTGTATAGTGACGTATGCAAAACATTGGTACTATCATGTAACAACTGGATTCCAAACAAAAATCTTTACAAAAATTGCTGGATCTAGTAAATGTTCCACCAAGCCCTGTCTTTACTCCTCACAAAAATAATGATAGCTGCGTATGAACAACCTCAGGTGTATTGTGAAACAACATATGCCAGAAGTGTTGTAAATCAAACGTGGATTTTGATCTTCTATTTTCCGGTACCAAAAACATAACAGATTTGTACAACCATTCCGCACGAATAAATTAACGACAATACAAGACTTTTTAAATTATAGAAACTTGCTTCTTCAAGAAAAATCGAAAAAGAAAATATTCATATCGAGTTATCAGTCATTCTAACGATTACTTTGTTGAATTCTACTCTGATTCTACATGCAAACAAGTATTCTGAAGTTAAAGCAATGCTGGAGTTACTCTTTGAAAATATCTTAGTAAGTTTTGGCGATCAGGTCTTTCAACAGTCTGTTAGAATTCCCATAGACACAAACTATGCTCCTTTGTTAGCTGACATGTTTTTGTATTCTTATATGGCAGTTGGTTTTTATTTTTTACATGAAACAAATCAATCTCTAACAGTGGTTTTTAATTCGACATTTCGATATATTAACGATGTTTTATTTCTCAATGATAATGCAATTTGTCATTCATACGTCGATTCCATACATCCCAGCGAACTAGAAATAAAAGACGACACAGTCTTCCATGTCTACTCGTACTAAGATATTTCATTGAACATATAGACATTAGCGGCAAACTAGCAACTCACCTTTATGACAAATGTGACGATTTGATCTTCTCCATCGTCAACTTCCTTTATATATATAACAATATTCCATCATCACTTGAATGTGAAAGCAAAGATAACGAACAGTGATCAAGCATCATCCAAGACACATAGGATACAATCAGGCAAAACCATCAACTTTTCCCATGTAAAATTACCAGGCAAGAAGAAATGAATACAATACAGGCATTGAGTATCTAAGGACGGTTGTAAATGTTAACGAATCTATGTCAACTCCAACAATACATGCTATACCGATTTTATATAGTTTAAATCCTCGCCATATGCAACAAATCCTAGTTATCAAAGCAGATGTATTTCAATTAACAAGCATTGCCTGTTCTATAATAGCGGAAAAGACAGAGAGACGAGAGACAATGATCACTCTCGTGAGTCCGAAACAAGAGCTGGGACAACACAGAACCTTGGATGCACAGAGGAGTTGTGGTTAATGTGCCCTGGTAGTAAATAAACATATCCCGATGACCTGCAATTCAATCTCTAAAGAGCAAGTCCTTGACACAATTTACAACTTACAACTCTCTGTCTTTCCAAATGCAAAATAAATGAATCAAAACCCTGACTTGCAGCTAAATAACCGTGTGAAAAAATTGGAAAACACTATGAAGATGCGTAACTGTGCAAGGAAGTCCAATACAAGCCAGGACATACCCTCAGAGCTAGATTAACCCGGAAGTAGGGCCGATACTTTTCTCTTATCCTTGGATTTGCGCGCACATTGCTCCCTTGTTATGAATTCTAAACTGACCGTTCACTAAAAAGCATAAAAAAATATATGATACAACAGTCACGCCAACGGGAGAGTAAAAGTGTAAACGGATACAATCTTTTGACTTTTCCTATGTAGCATTGAAGAGGGGAATATCCTAAACTCTGACCATCGCTTTCGATGTGGCTCAGCAATGATATTGGTTGCCACCAAAGTAATACAAAGGAGAAGGTTTATGACGAGACGACAGCATAGCTCAGAGGTTTGTCTAACTTTATAACAGCAAAAGTTTGTTGAAAGTCCAAATACCTTATATAACAAAGGACTCATTCCAAAACACAACAGACAAGAGCCAAGAAGTGGACCACATACCCCTATTACACACAAGTTTCGTTCCATTGGAAAAATATTGAAAATGTATATATAGTGTTGGCTAATGATCAGAAACACTCTACACAAGAATAAGTACATTAGTTTCTGGAACATTCACAACGTTCTTTCCTTTATCAAGTAAGATATTATTGGTCATCATTGACCACAACGAGGACAGGGTAAGGCAGACCAGTGAAAGGTAATATTACACAAATCACACCGGGGGTTGTTTGATCAAAGAAAAACTTAGGTTGATGAGCGGGTGTACCAGTCCACACCAGACATCAAAATTGTAAAATTGTTAAAGACTTTCTTGAAATACCTCAGAGGGAATACAATTGACCTTGATCTACGAGACACAGGGAAAATTTTTTATGTTCTATTTTATCTGCAGCGTTATTTTTATCCTTTGGACATCGATACCACCAGCCACTATTGAATCTGCCGTAGGACTTTGTTTGATACCAAAATTTCCGAATGTTGTGAGAAGTGCTGATGAAGAGGACGCGGCTTATCAATTCAGACGGACCACGGGTGAATAAAATGACAAGTCCTATCGAAACGTCCTATGTTTTTGTACGCTAAGAATGTTTGTCGCTAGAATGAAACTTGAAATTTCACATTATAAAGAAGATAATGAAATCAGTTACCATAGCGTGGTCTATTGCTAAAAACTCTGGGTGAATTTGTCAATCATGTTTTTATCAATATCATGCCCATGATTTACTGTTTGCTCAATGTGTCCCCACAGGTTACATGATCCTATTTTCTACCTAAATCTAAATATTCGAATCGAACCAGAATATTTGAGAATATTGTTCGTGGCATTCTAATCTCTAAAAAGGACTTTAATAGCATATGGCATTCCTCTTAAGTACACTCGTCAAACTTCATGTGTGTAGCCGGAATATCAGATGTTCACGTTCGTAAGTTATTCTCCCCCATTCTGGGTACATTGGCCGGCCACTCCAGGTTCCGTTTCAACACGATGTATTTGTGCTCGCAGCGTTACTTCCAGGCACTCATTCTACAAATTCAAGAGTATACTTATATTTTCATATGATCAACTCGTTAAAATATCTAAGAGTTTCTGCATCCACCATTGTAGATGAATTACCCGTGATATTATTTTAATTTTGAGAGAGGTCGGATAAGCGTTATTACGCCCTGAAGTATACATTCTAGATAAATGAAACGGTTGAAGAAATTTTAAAAACGAACGGTCCTTCCTAGTTTTTAGACAAATAATCGTTAAACAGTTTGAATAGTAAAATGGCGACAGTAAACAACTGTGTTAATAACCGTTAGTCATAGTCCCAAAATAACAAATATACGACATCGAGTGTTAGGGCAACAGCGGACCTCGACAAAAGTGAAGCGCAGGATACAGGTGGCCATGGGAGTTAAGCATCCTCGTTCTGACCGGATCACACCTGCCGTGAAGCCCGTAGTCTAAACAAAAGTAAAACAGGCTAACCGTCATCAAATCAAGTACGAAATGACTTTTTTCTTACAAAGGGTAATGGCAAGTCAGTCAGGATTTACTTAGTGATGGATTTGTGAGTCGCAAACAACATCATTATAGCGACCAATAGAATTTTGCAAATGATGACTTTAAAACGAATTCGTCGTACCCTGCAACATCAACTTGTTTTTCTTAGTATTGACTCGCTTTAAAATCCTTCTTACGCATGCATGGCATCCAAACATGGAGACATACAACCATACCAGCAGGTTGATAGTGGTAACATTACTTTCATAGAAAATGAAAGTTGACTATTGCAGATGTCAAAGTCATCACGTCATTCATTACTAATTGTAGTTGTCAGTTTCGCCATTAGAGTCAATATTTAACTAAATTATCCAAGTATGAAGCAGCATCTGTGTCAGATTCTGTGGTGTCCTTTTTCGAGTTTTTCAGGATATATTCAAATGAACATAATGATAAAGATTATTGATTGTTAATTGATTAAGAACGATCATATATAATCCGTTTTTAAGGCTTAAAAGGAACACAGCAAGTTTTTGTTTTTGTTTTTATCAAAGTAACAGTTTTTTGAGCAAATTCTGCTTCGTATTGAATAAAAAAGTAAGTCGCCATAGGGAATACCAACAGTCCTTAAGACTTATCGGATGATTCACGTGACAGGCTAACTTCAATACTTTCAAATCAAAACTAATAATATTATATTTAAAAAAACACAAAATCAACGGACGCACAATTGAACAAGTTATCCTACCATACTGCACGACAATTCCCCTCTTTCAGTGATGCATGGTTTTCAAAATTGAAAATAATTTGAATGTGCTTGAAGCCTGTATTCAAACTATGGGTTGTGGTAAAACGCACTTGATTTATGTAAAGATAAACTCGAATTTTGTTGAGATATGTGATTTCAATGTTCGCGTGAATATTGTTTGTGCTTGTAATAAAAGGTTGCAAATAACTCCGCTGACTTTGTACCCTTAGGATTTACCCATTCCCCAGGTCTACAGTCTTACATCTTTCCACCTACCATACGTTTGTCCGTACACTTGACCAGCTCCAACAAATCCTATCATGGAACGGACAGTCCAGTTATCTCTATCATTCAGCAAAATCCATCACATGCTGAAACCTTCGGGAATGGGCGTATGTGTAGAAAGAGCTAACGTCCTTTTACATTGAATGGAAAGTCCCTTGATTGTCGGAGTCTGGCAGATGGACACAGAAACACTTTGTTGTAGCGTGCCGTAACAATATAGAATTACGGTAAATGATACGAAGTTACAGGCATATGTAGAGGAGGTACGATATCTCATCTGGACATTGAACGCCAGGATAGGTACCATGCTTTTGTTCTTATAGAACGAAACACACATGGTGAATTCAACTCCGTAATGGTAACAGGAGATAAAATGAGCACATCACAATGTCGGAAACAGATGAGGAATCATTTCAGAAGATTTCCATAGGTTTCTTTTATGTAGCAAAGATATGCCTATCTTGACACCAAACTGATTTTGTTACCCAAAAATATCAAAATTAAGAGCCGCTTTCGATTGTCTACAAAGGGCACATTCTACATTTTAGGTAGGTTTCTTTGGTAGAAAGGACCCCGGTGAAAAAAAAAACGGCGCTGGAAGAATCAAATCTGTCCCAGTGTGTCACAGGGATCGCCATTAGGACAACCGTTTGACCAGCCAGTAACCCTCTTTACGTTGAATGGCAATGGACTTGTGTTCAAAAGTGGCTGCAACATACTAATTGGGCGTTTCTTTTAAGTTGTCTTCTTGTCTCTCCATTGTGGCAATCTATTTCTCGGATGCGGAGAATTTGGAGGGACACAGGAGATTTCGACCGCAAGAGTCGTCGTACAATCACATGGAGTGGCAATGATGGTACCCATATCATATTCAAAAGCATATTTTCTGGTGAAAATGTACCCATGACACAATATCACTTGAACCTGGACATAAGTATATACTGTTCTTCATAATTTCTCGTGATGGTTTGATGGTAATCCTGATGTTAGATTGTAAGCTTCGGAAAACATCTTCGTTCGATAGGGTTTTATGAAATCTGATATACCCAAAAAATCTTTCGACCGCACAGTTCACTCCACGATAAGCAGTGCTAATTTATGATTATATCTACAATGACACCGCAAACATTTATCATTGGATCTCAATATAGTTCTTCTTGCCTTGTATGTGAATTTTTGTATTCTACTACTTGCACGCACAGGTATATAAAATTCTAGTCTAATAAAAAATACCGAATCTTCTTTGCGGTCATTCAAATTCATTTCATGATAACATTTCAAACCCCAATTGGCACAATATTTTTTAGACCTTACCATCTTCGCCTCAAACTGTCGAGTGCTCAAACTACGGAACGGTTTACGTCCTATATAAACGATATGTTTGTGTAATAAATATGTAACATGCGATATATTTCAAATACTAATCATATTTTTATTGACAAATTCATTAACTTCAGATTAGTAATAAATTTAGAATAGCAGCATGTCAAAATATTGACAAACTAATACACATTATGATCGCGCAAAAGCAATACCAGGTGTCAATAAATTAGCATTATGCTTGGCTGTCGATACACCATCCACACCAATATGTGTTAATAAAGGGCTTTCCACCTTCTCTGTGACACAGTTCTCGTATTGATATTGTTTCTGTTTCTTATAGTACTTATTATTTTCTCTGTCGTCCAAAAGCAATTTCGTCTCAAGATTCTATAAAAGACGTCATGGTCATCATTATATGGACTTTCGAGAACGAATCACATATACCGAGGCTTGATTAAAACTTTGATATCTTACAGAGTTACTGGACCTTTGCCATAAAAATCTCCTTTTGAACGCTACTCATCTTCAATTGTATAATACCAATGCCCCTGAAACACTTTTCTGTTCTATAAGGGGTCATTTAGCAAGATTGATAAGGTACAATAAAAAGGGAATTGCAATTGGCATTTCATGTGAATTATCTACTCCTTGTGTTTTACGTTTCTACTGAGTCACAGGACTACACTGGGAATCGAAGTCAGCGACATAGACCTTGACCAGGAGTAGCCCAACGAAGGGTGAAAAAATTCGCGGTCATGTGAAATAGCAATTATTAGAATTAATTTCATGACATTTTTGGTTTCTCCACAAATGATTGTCTACGTATGATATAGTTTATATCAGGGTGGTGATTTTTTAAGTATTGCGTTGATGTATCTAGGATGGCACGACTGACAAACACTGATTTGACTTCGGATATGTTCCGTTTACCTGATCAGATATGGGCTCACGTGGGTGTGACCAGTCAACAGGGATCGCTTACTCCTCCTGGCACTTGAATCCACCTCTCTGGTGTGTCAGTGGTTCCGTGATTGCCCAACCACTGTTTTTGTATTTTATGTAGGACCTTACGAGATGATCACGGTTCGGTTATCTTTGCCTTTTACATTATATGATAAGCGTGAATAGCTTGACTTTGCAAATCTTACTAAACTTTCCTTTTCTATTGTTGTACTGTAACCGCTATTACACTTATGGTGTGTATGCCTCCCAGTAGATCGATACGCAACAAAACGTATGAGGAACTTGTTATAAGCGAGGCCAACTACTACAAAACACGTTTGATGTTGAAAGGGTGATAACGAATCCGTTTAGGTCATCTCATTTTCGCAAATTCTACGGTCGCTTATAGTTACCTTGATTGGAAATTGTTCTGCTGCCCAATACATTTCACTTTATGTTGAATAAAATTATTATCAATCAAAAATTTGCCGATTAAACAAATATCAACTAAGTCATATGGTTGACTGATTTTGTTTATACCTTTTGGTTTAGAACTGGTCCAAAAAATTTTTCGTACTAGAGTCAAAGACGGGTAATCCCGTTTCTTTGTTTCAACTATAGGGCTCATGGTTGGCGTGACCGGTCAGCAAGAGGACGCTACATCCTCCATGGCATCTGATCGCTGCCTCTCGTTTTTTGTCGGAGTCTGGTGCCCTATACTCGACTTTGTATAGATGTCCTTCTGGGATTATGATTACGTTAACACATTGTAACTTCCACCAATTTATGCCAATGCCCAATAAACTCATGAAAATACTCATAAAACAGAATTTACTTACAATTAACCCAATATCTTATGATGAATACGAAAATTAGATAAACATATCAACACTTGGACCATTTTATTCATGGTTTTAAAAATGAGAACCACACCCCCCCCCCCCCCCCCCCCCCCCCCCCCCCCCCTCAGGAAAGTTCAAATTTTACAACATGTTGCTTGGTCACCAAGCTTGTTATATTACTTCTTTCCTGCAGAGATTAACCCGTGGGGTCTGGTTGAATAAGGTCCCAACATCCCCTTGCGTTCGTAAGAGGCGACTGAATGGGGCGGTCATTCGGAATGAGACCGGAAAATCCGATGGTCCCGTATCACAGCAGGCTGTGGCACGAAAAAGATCCCTTCCCTGTAAAGGGCCCTTGAGTGTCGAGCATTGGCCTAAAATTTCTGCAAGCCTTCACCGCGCAATAGTGCGTCTCCATATGAGTAAATATTCTCGAGTTGGACGGTAAAAACAGTTAATAATCAATCCAAATCCTGCAGGAGATACCTTTGAAACGTGCTAGGCAAAGTACTATGATCTAACATGTTTCCCGCACAATTAATTGATATTCTGGAATCTGACCTCTCTCAACAAAGTGTTTGGATCATATAGGCCTAGGAGGATAAGCATCCCCGTCATCGGCCACTCCCGCAGTTACCCACTTGTCTTGATCAGGTAAAACGCAGTAATCCGTAGTCAAAATCAATGTCTGAAAAACGGTTTAACACATTGCTTATGAACACACCACACAGCATTTGACCCTATGGGCAAATCAAAACTGGCAAACTAACATGTAGATCCTATTAACGACTTATAATTTTGGGACTTGCTGTCTGAATGTGACTGTGTGAAAACCTCTGCAATCAACATTAATTTGTCAGTAACACTGCCGTGTGCAAAATACCCTTTTGATTCGAATGAGTTGACAGGTATGCCACACTAATATGTCAATTGCCAACATTGATGCTCCTTTGTTAGCTGACCTTTTTTTATATTCTTATTGAGGAAGAATTCATGTGCAAAGCTTCTACATGAAAAGACGAACATTCTAGCGAGTGGATTTATTCGACATTTCGATATATTTGACGACGTTTTATCTCATCATAACATTAAATAATTATTCATTCATATTTCGACTTCACATAGCTGACCTATTTTTATAGTTCTTATGAGGCAGATTCATTCAAAAGTTCTACATGAAAAGAAGAAAATGCTCTAGCGGTGTCCTTTAATTCAACATTTTCGATATTATGACGATTGGTTTGTTCTCATCAATATTTAATGATTTTATTCTATGTCGATTCATAATTATCCCAACGAATAGAAATAAAGGACACCACAGAGTCTTCCATGTCTGCTTCGTACTTGGATATTTTATGAAACTTGACATTAACGGCAAACTAACTACTCAACTTATATGACAAACGGGACGATTTCAGCTTCTCATCGTCAACTTCCCATATTTATGTAGCAATATTCCAATCATCACTTGCATATGGTGTGTATGTCTCTCAACTTATTCGATACGCAAGAGCTTGTTCTGCGTCGATCAGTTTTGAATCGAGGCAAGCTACTTACAGACAAGTTGTTGTTGCAGGGTTTCTAACAGTCACGTTTTAATAGGCAGCATTTCGTAAATTCTATGGTCGTTTAACAATTTAGTTTAATCAATATGACCTATCATTGATCAAATTGCTGTCTGATATGTTTCATGGCCATTGTTAACAGCGTTTTCACACACTGATTTGACTACGGATTGTTCGTTTACCTGATCAAGACTATGGGCTCAGGGCGGGATGTGACCGGTCAACAGGGATCGCTTACACTCCTACCTAAGGCACCTGCATCCCACCTCTGGGTGTCAGGGGTCCGTGATTGCCCAACTCTTGTTTTTTGGTTTATAATTTAGGACTTACTTGAGATTGATCACTGTTCGTTATCTTTGCCTTTACATGTCAACCATCGAGCATCGTATTCTCTGACTGCGTGGACACCTGTGTCCCGAGGATACTTGTCGCTCGATATATGTTGCTTTAATGAATATACGAAATAAAGATACTATACTGACTGACACGACTCGCCCAGCTATAAAAAGGGTGTCACTCTGTGGAGTCTATAAGGGGCACAGGCTCCGACAGATTGGTTGGTGTCCCTCGGATTATCCGTTCAGAATATAAAGAATATGTCCTATGTTCTCAGTCGTCAAATAGTGAACTTTCGGTACAGAAATCATATTCATATAAAAATTACAAATTGCCACGTGCCGTTAAAAAACATTTTTGACTAATACCTCTACGGACTCTCATGTGTTCCATTTCGAAATGTTTCACGTTAAAAATTGTAAACTGTGATATATTAATCACTAGGAAATTCCTTTACTATAATCTCACAGGACGTTGATTTCTGTACCAAAACCTTCGAAGATTTTGACCTGTATCTTCTAATGTTGTCTACGCAATTGGGTGTACCCTCTGTGGTTTGATTTATGTTGGGGAAACGAAGGGATCACTCAACAAAAAGAATATTTGGGGCATAGATTTCATCAAATTAATAATGGTGGAAACCAACTTTTGTACCACATTTAATTCCCCTTACCATTCCATCCTGTCAATGAAAGTTAGAATTTATAGAAAAAAATACCATTCATACAAACAAATCCCACTTTAAGTACCCCTTTGCTAGACAACGAGAAGATCATGGATCAAGACGCTGGGCACTGCAATTTCATATGGGCAAATGATAATATACCCAAAATGTAGGAATTTGACTAGTCCAATGGGAAATAATGTGAATGTGATGAGACTTTTTCAAATGCACACAAGACGTAAACGAAGTCATGGACATCGTTCATATCAAAGACCACACATACAAAGATGTCACTCTTCACTCACTTTTGTCCTTTACAGCTCAGCCAACAATTAGGTCCACATTACATCCGCAACATAAACTTTACTCTGTTCCATTGAGAGTTTTGAACAAAGTTGTTAGAAGATGCAAAAGCTAGTTCTACACTTGGATTTTCAACACCAGAATAGAAGGCTGAATGCTATGATTATGTGATGATGTTCGCCCATCACAGGGCTCTTTAAACACCGCGGATTACGGATAGTACTCCTTCCGAATCTTGCCGCCGGTTTCCTTAAGCTGAAATTCACTAATAAAGGAATAAGATGCCGTAAACATAAGCAACATTTCGTCATAATAAAGTTCAGTCACTGAATTCCTGCATATTTTCAATTCAAGTCTCCACCCTGCATTTCCTAAATATACTTCCACGGTTGCATCCAAGCTGTTTTAACTACAAGCAAACTATGCAGTGCTAATATTTTGACAATATTTACTTAATTCCAACCCCTATGCTCTTGTTCTTTCTTCTTCTTTCAACTGACAGTCAGCTGTGACATGTTCATTACAGGTGAGTGTAATTATAGTTGAAAATGAGATCTAAGATCACTTACTTTCAAAGGTCCCAAATTTCAGAGAACCTCGGTCATTTTAATTGCGACAGAACTTCATCATCCCTTATGATAATTCTATCGAAGATATGTTGCAGACGATGGGTCAAACATGAAAAGAAGAAGAACTTGATCCTTATCAGAATGGACTTAAAGTATAAGAAGAATAAAGTTGAAATCCCGCTATTAGACATATACGAACAAAGTCCGTACCATCTATCCTTCTGTTTTCGTAAACCGGAAGTGCTAATGAATTAGAAAAGTATACATTGAGGACATAGGTTCTGGTTCCAGCCTGACAAAAGCTTGTAACAAAATGTTTTTGTCTGTAAGGCTCATTACTACAACTGCATTTTAAACGAATTGGTTTTAACTCCACAATTGGTAATTCGTATTTACACTCCTACTGCCTCTTTCAAAAGACGAATTCTTCAAAATCATGCTTCAGTTTTAAAACACTTTTAATATTCCCAGTCAATGGGACGGAAGAATAGATACTACCGTACCTATACTGGATTCCAAAACTTCATAAAACCCCTTACAAACAAAGATATATTGCTGGATCTAGAAATGTTCACCAAGCCCTGTCTTTTACTCCTCACGAAAATATTTGACAAGCTGTCAAGGAGCAACTCAGAAGTATTGTGAAACTACATATGCCAGAAGTGGTGTAAATCAAATTGTGGATTCTAAAAAAACTCTAAAGAACTTCTAGTGAATTTGAAATCTCAGAACCTTTCACATTATCAACAACATCCAAAACATATTGACTTTTCAACATTTACACGACCATCCCGCACGATAAATTAAAGACAAGGCTTTGTAACATTATAGGGACAGTGCCTTCTTTAACAAAAATGGAAAAAGGAATATATTCTTATCTTAGTGATCAGCCACTTCAAAAAACTACTATTTGTTTTGAACTCCACTCCGCAATTTCTACACACAAGTACTCTGAAGTTGTGATATTAAAGCAATGCCTGGAGTTCCTCCATCTGACAATATCTTTGTAGTTTTTGGCAATCAGGTCTTCCAACAGTCTGTTGGAATTCCAATGGGCATTAATTGTGCTCCTTTATTAGCAGACTATTTTTTATTCTTATGAGACACGAATTCATTCAAAAGCTTCTAACATGAAAAGAAGAAATCTTCTAAGCGGTGGCCTTTAATTCAACATTTCAGATATTATTGCGATGTCTTTATCCATCAATAATAATGATTTTCTATCATATGTCGATTCAATATATCCCAACGAACTAGAGAAATAAAAGCGACACCACACGAGTCTTCCGATGTCTGCTTTCGTACCTTGGATATTTTATTGAACAATGACATTAACGGCAAAACTAACTACTCAACTTTATGACAAAACGGGACGATTTCAGCTTCTCCATCGTCAACTTCCATCATTTATGTAGCAAATATTCCATCATCACCTGACATATGGGTGTATGGTCGTTCTCAACTTATTTCGATACGCAAGAGCTTGTTCTGCGATACGATCAGTTTTCTCGACTCGAGGCAGCTACTACCAGACCCAGTTGTTGTTGCAGGGGTTTCAAACAGTTATAACCAATTTCAGTTTAATCAATATGAAACCTATTCATTGAGTCAAAGTGCTGTCTTGATACTGTTTCATGGCCCATTGTTAAGCCGTTTTTCACACACTGATTGTGACACGGATGTGTTTCCGTTTACCTGATCAAGACATTGGTGCTCACGGGGGTGTGACCGTGTCAACAGGGGGCCTTACTCCTCCTAGGCACCTGATCCCCACCTCTGGGTGTCCAGGGTGTCCGTTGATTGCCCAACTTCCTTGTTTTTGTATATATTTAGACTTACGAGATTTGACTCACTGTTCGTTATCTTTCGCCTTTACATCCCAACGATAAGAAATAAAGACATCACAGACGTCTTCACATGTCTGCTTAGTACTTGGCATATTTGATTTGAAATTGACATTAACGGCAAACTAACTACTCAACTTTATGACAAATGGCATGACTTTCAGTCCTCTCTAGGTCGTCAAATCCCAATTTGTGTAGCAAATTCCATCACCTTGCATATGGTGTGTATGTCAACTTACTTCGATACGCAACGACCTTGTGTCTGCGTATGATCACTTTTGAAGTTCCAGGCAAGCTACATTACAGACAAGTTTTGATTCAGGGTTTTCAAACAGTCACGTTAAAGGCAGCATTTCGAAATTTCCGATGGTCGTTATAACAATTTTAGTTTACACAGTATGACCTACCATTGAGTAAATGCTGTCTTATGTGTTTCATCATCATTGTTAAGCGTTTTTCACACACTGATTGACTTACGGATTGCTCCGTTACCTGTAAAGACTATGGGCTAACGGCGGGTGTGACGCGGTCAACGGGGATGCTTACTCCTCCTAGGCACCTGATACCACCTTCTGGGGTGTTCAGGGTCTGTGTGTCCAATCTTTGTTTTGTATGTCTATTTGGGACTTTGCGAAGCACTTGTC
>CAJDSM010090398.1:982-13139 GCA_903981925.1 Ostrea lurida
GGAAGCCTCCGGGATGTCCCAATTTCTACACACCCGTTATCACACACTTTGAATTTGACTATCGGATTGTTCCGTTTACTCTGATCAAGACATACGGAATATTGGAGATCTCGTCTCTCAACAAAGCACGGCGATAAGTACTAGAGCGGGTCTTAAGTAGATATCACAATGATCCGGCTTCTCAGAACAAGTAAGTCAAAGTGATCAACATAGGCCACGGTCTATCTTTACCTCAAATCAAGTATTATTCATTCCGGCAATTAATCAATCTGTCAACGAAGGCAGGTGCTTTAAGTAATAATCAAGTATTAATGTTCCGTCGCCTGTATGCTCACCCTGGTGTTAAATTAGTATATCTCAGTTAGACAAGCTAGGGGCCGAGATCGTCAAAGTAATGGTGATATGGCCAACTATCCCATAACCTCGAATATGTTTTAATTTTCTTGGAGTCTAACAAGTCACGGCGATACGTTAATACATGGTTAGACACACGTTATTAATATCCATCTGGACAGATGATCAATTGTATGCTCCACAACAAAGCCTGGCGTATAGTTAAACGTACCAGATATTATATTTACTCTATCTGGAATAATTAAATCTGTCAATCAAGCACTGGCCTTTTTAAGTCACAATATACATTTATATTAATGTCCGGTCATATTTTTGAATTAAGTGCTTGTATCCAACAAGCTGGGGCTCGATGAGGTGAAATACTCTATAGTTAGATTATAGTCTCGTGTTATTTAACTTTGGCAGTGGTAAATTAGGACTTTTTATAAATTAAGGATTATCTGTCCTGCAGGCACTCGGAATATATCAAAGCTCCTGTCAACAAGTCACCGGACTTTTCCACGATAAAGAGAAGTTCATGGCAGCTAATTCAACTGAGTCCTGTTGCTCTACAATTGCATTGCTCACATTTTTTTTTTAGTTTTACTTTCATGTTTCAGATCCCCGGAAAATTCCTCAAAATACTGTCAACCAAGACACAGTGACGTTTAGTAAATAGATAGTAGAAAATGACCATTCCGGAAATATAATCTGATCAACCAACGGTCCAACGGGATAGTAAATGTTAAACAAGTTAGTTAATTAAATCCGATTCTGGAAATTATTCAATTCTGGTCAACAAGCAACTGGATATACTAGATAAATCAGACTATTTAAATTGTTCCGTAATTGGTACAGAATTTTTGCCTCTTGACTTGCATTTGCCTATTTATCCCTTGTTGAAAAAATATCAACATCTGTCATCTTAATAGATCCACGGTCGAGTGATGTAACTATATACAAAAGTATTAATGTTCCAGTTAATCATTTTGAATGTATGTGTTAGGGCTGTTCATATATCCGGTGCACATGTTATGTTTCTTATGAGGAGCATTTTCCGTTGGTACAATATCTCTGTCAACAAAGCCACGGCTTTAAAGTAAATCAAGTATTAATGTCCGTCGGGAATTCAATCCTGGTCAAACAAGCAGGCTTTAGTAAATAAATATTTATATGATCCGTCCGATAAAATCGCAATCTGGTTACAAACGAAGCACGAGCAGATAGAAATACTACAGTTATTTAACTGTCGCTGACTGAACTTGCAGAGAATATCAATTCTGTTAACAAGCACGGCGTATTAGTAAGATACAATTATAATGTCCGTACGATATCAATCACCGTCAACTATAGCAAACGGAGGCGACATTTAAATTTTAACAACAAATTTAGGCTTAAATTGTCTGCTGGAATATCAACTGTCCCAACAAGCACGGCTTCATAATTTACAAGTATTTTGAAGAGAGTTGGTAATAATCACGAGTGTAATTAAAAAGATTGTGCTCTGTTATTTTGATTTTATGATTATATATCAAACACAGAAAATATGCTTTATAAAATGTAAATTCATCAAGTTTATTTGTGTCTAATAAACATAAGCGTATCTTTAAATGATGAAACAGCCGCTTTTTTCAAATGTTTGAATTTTCCTATATATTTGCCCAGTTATGAACTTTGACTCTGACGGCTCGATTTAACTGCCGACACAAAATTTCACCTTGACTATTTTGATTATTCTGATAGTACCAAATCGATAAAGCACTTTAACACTGCAATTAATTTTTGAATGTAAGAGTATATCGCTTACATTTTACATTATGGTATTTTGCCTTTAATAACAGGCCTTTTTCACTGGCTTTGAGGACTTTGGGAGCATTAGTGTTTTAGAAAACACATCTTGTTAATATCAATTATATTGCTCATTGGTTTTGTTGAGCAGGATCCATTATCACGTTTAAGAAAGCCGTTAAGATTAAGCGATATGGATAATAAACCAGAGTAAATCTGTGGCCAGTATTCTGAGTGGCATTTTTGAGGTAGGTTCCCAGACGTAACCATATTGGGAAAAGTTTTAATCGGTTTAGGTTTCTACAATTTCACCAAAAGAGTCGAAAGGATAATCCATTATTTGCAAACTCATGGAATGGCAACTTGATGCTCCACACCACAAAAAATCATCCTTTTGATGGGTAATGGGCAAAGTAGGGCCGTTATGAGTGTTAAAGTTGAAGGTTGGAAAAACTGTATACATATACTCAAATTTCGCTCCCATAGATTTTCGCATTTTCTTCTCAACCGAGTTCTTTAGTCACTAAAAGGATTTATATTCATTATCTTTTTTTGTTTTCTCGTATTGGTTTTAAAACAGCAGGGTTGGGTCTTTGTTTTCAAATGGTATGATTTTCTAATACCGCATTTTTTTTTCAACATCCTTTTTCGTCTGCAGAAAGGGGCTTTTTCGTTTTCCCCAGGTGAAGAATCGGTCATTGAGGTAGTGTCTTCACTCGGAGAATTATCGCTTGCTTTGATAACTTTCAAATATTGTGTAATTAATTAAATTACAAAGTTTTGAAAACATCCAATCATTTTTTTTTAATCGGAATTTACATATACACGTATACGCATTATACCGCTGTAGGGCTTGTTTGCACTGTTACAGTCTATAATATACAAATCAGAAGGATGTGATTCGAGCCAATCATAGTTTTCCTTGTGTTATTTGGTAGACGATAGCATGTTTGTATATTAAGGGTACGTCAGTCCCTGATTGCGGCCTTGCCACTTTGATAGTGTTTCAATGATCCCTCAGGCAAACTGCTTTTCTGTATCAAACACAATCTTATGTAGGTGAGATGAGCAACAAAAAAAAACGAGCAACCACCCCTATAATATTGTGTAATATTGAGACTAACGAAATTTATGCATAGAAAGATTGGGCTATGGATACATTATCGAAGAAATTACACACAACCAAAACACACAAAATTTGTACCATGCATATATGCTCATATCAATGAAAAGAAGAATAGCACAACTCGAAAATTATTTGTACACGTAAGTCGTTGAAAACAACTTGAATCCTTGAGAGTGTTTACCACACACTCCCAGTATCTGCTTTTGAAATCTGATAACGGCGCACCTGAAGTATTATGTTTCCAGCCATAAAACTGGGTACTCCAAATTGTCGCTACCTTCGAAGCAGATCTTCTGTGTGAGTCTTTTGAGATTAATCCACTTGTGTCTTTTGCTAGTAAATTACATTCTACTGAGCTGAGTTACTTTCTTCAAGAAACACTTATGCCAAATTCAATCCAAAGTTTTCACCACACTCAATAATCATACCTCTATTGTGTAATGTGCAAGAAGCACATGGTAGTAGGAATTTATTCAATTTAACGCATTGGTTTTTAACAGACAGAGCTCTAAATAATACAGGCACTCATATTACTCCTTTTGGACAATTAAGCCGATGGTGCTTATATGACCTTATATCCAATACATTCTATTACAGGCAACTGCTGAGTACGACAAATTTAAACGATTTAGTTTTTATATTTTTTTATTTTTATTTTAATCGACTATTCTAAGTTATCTACAAAGGAATAGTGAGTCTGCCTTAAACTTTTCATGAACAAAATCTCGTGGCTATTAAATTAAATAATATACATGGTGTTGTAGATGGGCTTGCTCGATATCGTCGCTAACTTTAGGCGTATTTTCTTCTGTTAATAGGTTGAGCTGCTAGAGGATCAAACATGTAGCGAATGTCTTATTACTAAGAGTTTTTTCACGATGTCATATTCCTTCTCCATGTCTAAGTGATTTATTTTTCGTAAACTAGAGCGTTACGATAATAACGCCATCTGTTATATAGAATTGACATCTATGACGCAGTTGACGCGACAGTACCAACGTGACCCCGCTTACTCATTAACGAAAATTGACTGCGGGACCCTACGTTTAGGCGTATTTTAATACTAATTCAGGCTTAATTGCTTAATTGAACTTGTGAGTGTTTTTAATTAATTAATTAGAATGTAATATGGCCTAATCTAGAAAAGTGTTGAACTCCGTGATAAAACTTAATGCCATTGCCGACAATGTCAACAGCACGGCTTTAGTAATACAAGTTTAATCGCGTCCATGATGCGGAAATCAATCTGTCAACAAGCACGGCTAGTTAAATACGAAGTATTAATATCCATCCGGAATATCAATTGTCACATAGCTACAGCGATAGTAATACAGTATTAATTCCGTCTGGAAATATCAATCTGTCAACAAGCACGGCGATAGTATACAGTATTAATCGTACGGAAATCAATCTGTAATAGCACAGGCTTAGTAAATAACAATTATTTAATGTCTCTGGAATATCAATCTGTCACAACACGGCTAGTAAATACAAGTATATGTCCGGAATATCAATCTGCACAAGCAGGCTAGTAAAACAAGTATTAATGTCCGTTCCGGAATATCAATCTGTAACAAGCAGGTCGATAGTAATACAAGTATTAAAATGTCCGTACCGGAATATCAATCCGTCAACAAGCACGGCGTAGTAAATACAGTATTAATGTCTGTCTGAATATCAATCTGTCAACAAGCACGGCGATGAGTAAATACAAGTATTAATGTCCGTCCGGAATTCAATCTGTCAAAAGCACGGCGATAGTAAATACAATATAATGTCCGTCGGAAATATCAATCTGTCAACAAGCAGACTTAGTAAATACAAGTATTAATGTCCGTCCGGATATCAATCTGTCAACAGCACGGCTTTATGTAATACAAGTATTAATGTCCGTCCGGAATTCAATCTGTCAACAAGCACGGCAAGTAAAATACAAGTATTAATGTCCTCCGGATATCAATCTGTCAAAAGCACGGCGTCAAAATAACAAGTATTAATTCCTCCAAATCAATCTGTCAACAAGCCACGCGTAGTAAATACATAGTATTAATGTGTCCGGAATATCAATTGTCAACAAGCACGCGATAGTAAATAAAGTATTAATTGTCCGTCCGGAATAATCAACTGTCAACAAGCACGGCTTAAGTAAATACAAGTATTAATGTCCGTCGGAATATCAATCTGTCAACAGCACAGGCTAGTAAATAAAAGTATTAATGTCCGTGCCGGAATACAATCTGTCAACAAGGTATAGTAATACAAGTATTAGGTTCCGTCCGGAAATATTCAATCTGTTAACAAGCACGCGATAAGGCTAAATACAAGTATTAATGTCCGTTCCGGAATATCATCGTCACAGCACGGCGATAGTAAATACAAGTATTAATGTGTCGGAATATCAATCTGTCAAACAGCATGCGATAGTAAATACAAGTATTTAATGTTCCGCGGAATATCAATCTGTCAACAAGCACGGCATAGTAAATACAAGTATTAATGTCCGTGTTCCGGATATCAATCTGTCAACAAGGCGCGGTTTTAGTAAATACAAGTATTAATGTCCGTCCGAATATCAATCTGTCAACAAAGCAGGCTTTAGTAAATACAAGTATTAATGTCCGTCCGGAATATCAATCTTCACAGCACGGCTAGTAAATACAGTATTTAATGTCCGTCCGGAATATCAATCTGTCAACAAAGCACGGCTAGTAAATAAAGTATTAATGTCGTCCGGAATATCAATCTGTCAAAGCTAGCCGATAGTAATACAAGTATTAATGTCCGTCCGGAATTCAATCTGTCAACAAGCACGGCTTTAGTAAATACAAGTATTATGTCCGTCCGGAATATCAATCTGTCAACAAGCACGGCGATAGTAAATACAAGTATTAATGTCCGTCCGGAATAAAGATCTGTCAACACACGGCTTTTAGTAAAACAAGTTAAATGTCCGTCCGGAATATCAACTTGTCAAAAGCCACGGCTTTAGTAAATACAAGTATTAATGTCCCGTCCGGAATATCAATCTGTCAACAAGCACGGCGATATGTTAAATACAAGTATTAATGTCCGTCGGAATATCAATCTGTCAACAAAACGGCTTAGTAAATACAAGTATTAATGTCGTCCGGAATATCAATCTGTCAACAAGCACGGCGATAGTAAATTCAAGTTATTAATGTCCGTCCGGAATATCAATCTGTCAACAAGCACGGCTTAGTAAATACAAGTTTAATGTCCGTCGGAATATCAATCTGCCAACAAGCACGGCTTTAGTAAATAACAAGTATTAATGTCCGTCCGAAAATCAATCTGTCAACAAGCACGGTTTAGTAAATAACAAGTATTAATGTCGTCGGAAATATCAAATCTGTCAACAAGCACGGCTTTAGTAAATACAAGATTAATGTCCGTCCGGAATATCAATCTGTCAACAAGACGGCTTTGTAAATTACAAGTATTAAGTCCGTCCGGAATATAACTGTCAACAAGCACGGCTAGTGAATACAAGTATATGTCGTCCGGAATATCAATCTGTCAACAGCACGGCTTTAGTAAATACAAGATTAATGTCCGTCCGGAATATCAATCTGTCAACAGCACGCTTTTAGTAAAACAGTATAATGTCCGTCCGGTATCATCTTAAACGAGCCAACGGCTTTAGTAATACAAGTATTAATGTGTCTGGAATATCAATCTGTCAACAAGCACGGCTTTAGTAAATACAAGTATTAAAATGTATTAAAAATAGTTTTTCTTAAGAAACTTTTATCACATGCAAATTATATTAATAAACATATAAAATCAAAAAACATGTACAGTTCAACCGTTATCATTCAAAATCTTGTAGACCGAGAGTAGAGATAAAAACTTCGAATTCTGGGATTCAAGATATCAATTGAAAAAAATACTAAGAAAAAATAGGTGGCTGGGACTTCTGAATTACTCTGAGATGTTCTTGTTTGAGATGCCGAAGTTCAACTGTAATTTCAAGTAGGCTATAAAGGTATTTGTCATCTGAGTGCTACATACTAGTGTTGTAAAGATCGGACAAAATTTACTTTCGATTATCGAATGATCGGTTAAACGGTCGATTATAAATCATTTTCAACTTCTGGAAATGAAATTTTTGCACACTCAAGGATACTCGAATAATCTGCATTAAAGGACAGAATTATGATCCCTCGGGTATGAGAGCTCTCTGAGAGACAATAACGCGTGATCTAATTGCAAGCGTAAGTTCCATAGTATAGTATACATGTATAATATATTCTGACAGCTTTTTGCAAGTATAGTTATACTGAAATATGAGTGTTGGTCATTGTCAGCGAAATCGATATGTTAAAATTAATAATAGATTGCGCATGTCTGCTTTCAGCGCGATTTTTCATGTCGGTCGACTATATATAACAACCTACTACATACTAGGAATATTTGAGCGAACCCTCAGCTCTGAGGCATAAAAAACGCCGTTTCAGTGGAGAGCCGATGCTCTTTCATCTTTAAAGGAGAGGAGAGGATTTCCAAGTATCATGTATATTCACTATAAATAAGGCCAAATAAAATTAATCATGTGGTTCTCAGAGACCCACGCTCTTAAAATTTTGGCTTGGTTGTTTTTGTAGCATTGCCATAAAAAAATTGCCGCGGCGCCATCGATCATGAATGCAAGTTATTCTCGAAAAATGTAAGATATGCTCCTTGACGCTACTTTAATCGTGATGAGTAGTTTGGGATAAGATATCCTCACGATTGATTTATTTGTTTATGCCTATTGGAGAAATCATTGGGTTAGTAGTTTCTCATAAGGTGCATTTTAATATGATGTACTTTCATTATTTTTTTTATATAAGCAGAGAATTCCAGCCTCAATATGGGTTTACCGTTGCAATTTATGTGTCACAATTTATCTTGAGGTAGAACACCTTGCCGAGAATAGAAACTAAATTTGGTAAAAGCTTAATGCTCTTTAACCAGTAGTTCCGCTTATCTTTAAGACCTGAGGTACAAAGGAATTACTCTTTCAGTATCCTCGTTGTCATCAATGTTCTTCAGCACCAGTTTCTCATCTCCTAAAAAAAAATTATTACAGACTGATTAAAATCAGAGCACTTTTAACCACTAAACTCAAATGTCTGCAATGATTGAATAGAAGTAATGTATGAATATTACTTCTAAGAAAGTCAATCCACACTAATGGGATAACGATAAACATGATATGGTGTAAGTACCTCCTGCATCATTTTTTTCCCATACAATAAAATGATTTAAGGTGGCCCACTACATCGTGGAAAAGGTTTTTCCAAAAAATGCAGATGATTTGATTATTAAAGATATGATGACATACTGATAAGTAACATTTCAAATGTTGGAAAGCAATGGAATTTTGATGCAAAAAAAATTATTTTTTTAAATTTCTTGTCTTTCTGCCAGATTTGAACTCGGGACCTGCGGTTACCTGCCGACGCTTTACTACAACCAATGCGTGAAAGCAAACAATTTTCAAAAGCATATTTTAACACCCATCTTGTTGACGGTGGTCACAAACTTGTAATAAACAATGTATCAGTGGGCTTACCGGTAACCCTTCTAATTTTATCGCTCTGAAAACACCTTTTTTCAAGAATTTGCAAAGGTCGAAAAATCAAGAATTTGAAAACTTTTGGTATGATTTCCTTATGGAAAGATCAATATATATAAGGGCGGTAATTACGAATTTTCAGATCATACACAAGTGTACGGGCTGCATTAAATACACTCAGTGTACCCGAATAATCATCTCGTTAGATTCTTATATTCCGCTCACTCCATCACTGCATTACCTCGTGATGGAGAAATTCGCGTTACACTCTCAGAGATTTATTTTGTTTGTTCTAATAAACTTGATTTTGCTTGTCATGTGCTTATATCAATAAAAACATAAGTGTTGTGAACATGGAAGTAAACGAATATCTTACGACAAAACGACGAAGATTATCATATCGAATGTGGAATAGAAAATGGAACGAGTTATCAAAGCGAAAGTGAAAGAAAATGGCGGATCCAATACAGATGCAACACGCGCATTCATGTTATGTACAGGATTGTATACAACACAAGAAATAAAGAAAGGAGAAAACATTGAAGAATTACAGGCATTAAAGATAAGATTAATCATTTAAGCGTCATAGTCTTTTAATCAGTAAGAAATAATTCAACATGAACCCCTTCCACAGCTGACGATTTTTTCCATCAGAATTTTTTCCCTAGTGTTGAAAAATTAGAAATTTTTCAAAACTGATATTTTCCCAAAATTCAGAAAGTGTCGAAAAATTAGAGGGATTAATATGGTACCTTATTAAAGTGAATTTGTCAGACTATCAATTACCAAACTTAAAACCTGACACGTACCATACTAAGACCCTCAACGCTATTCCTTTGGTACCTAGACATGTTCTTTGGGGACGGGATATGAGCAGGGATCCCCAGTGGTTTGGAGGTCCGCATTGGCACAGTGAGGTTCTGGAGGGATGCGGGGGCGGTGAGTGACAGGGCGTCATGACTTGCAGGGACTGGACTCTGCCGAGCTTTGTGGTTTTCAGTTTTGCTGGATTTCTGTAATCTCTGTCTTATTGCCTGGAGAAATAAAAAAACAAAGTAGGCAGTGATTTTTTTTGTTTTTTAAACTACCACCCCCTCCCTTTGAATCGGGAAAAATTAGCGACATTTTCCTCAAATTGGGAAAAATCATTTGTAGTGCATTAGAATGATAAAAATGCATAAAATAATCGATACCTCCATTGTATTACCCATGCATTCATCATAAAACTTTAAATTCGCATGTGCAGGGGTTTGGAGAATAAAACTGGAATGAAAAAAAAACCCTTATTTTCTCTTTGTCAGAAAAAATAATTTGAATATGGTGACTTTTGTTTACAATTTCTTCTACATTTAAAATTGGGAAAAAATAGGTGTATGATTGGGAAAAAATACCCAATTTTTGGGAGGGGAAACCACCCATTATTGGCCCGAAAAAAATCACTGGTAGGGGTCTATTTTACAAACCTTACAACCAAAAGCTTAACTTGATGGTAAAATCTTCAAAATTAATAACCCTGTGAAGAAATTGCTGGCATAGAAATGATCTTTTTAAGGTTTTTCACAAAAGTTAAAACCACATTAAAATTAATGCAACAGAGAAAGTCATTCGTAAAATTACATTTTGATTTTAATTGTAAGTTCTTTTGTAAAATAGGGCACGGGGCATTTAAACTCATTCAGTCCTAAATCTCCAAAGTTATATAAGACAAAATCTTGTTCCCCACAAAAACCACATAGCAATGTGAAGTCTAATACAAATTGCTTCATGGAAGTTTCTTGCACACTATAAAAAGGATTAATTAGACTCTTTCTCTACATGCACATGGATGTACCCACACCGAATGTCTATTAAACTTTAATTCAAAATTTTCATAATAATGAATTTAATCCATAATAATGAATATAATCCATTACAAGACACCGTCTCCCAATTTGATCGCGTTTACAGCGGCTGGACTTACTGCTAACTGGTCACCGGGTCCGAATGACCTGGATCGTCGATGATCTTTGGACTTTTTCTTGGGTTTTTTGTCGTGCTTGTGCGAACTGTGACGAGAAACATCGGCCTCCTCTGTCTGTAACGATCAAGAAAAGTCACAATTACTCTCGTCCATTACTGTTACACAATTACTCGTCCTTACTGTACACAGTTACCCCGTCCATACTGTACACAATTACCTCGTCCATACAGTACACAAATTACTCTCATCCATTACAGTACACAATTACCTCGTCCATTACAGTACACAATTACCTGTCTACGTACACAATTACCTCATCCATACTGTACACAATTACCTCATCCATACTGTACACAATTACCTCATCCATACTGTACCACATTACCTCATCCATACTGTACACATTACCCCGTCCATACTGTTACACCAATTTACCTCATCCATACTGTAACACAATTACCTCATCCATACGCTACACAATTACCTCGTCCATACTGTCACACAATTACCTCGACCTCATACTGTACACAATTACCTCATCCATACGTACCACAATTACCTCGTCTCATAACTAGTACACAATTACTCGTCCATAAGTCAACATTACCATGTCACATTACCTGGCTAATCACAATTACCTCATCCATACTGTACACAATTACCCTCGTCCATACTGTACACAATTACTCAGTCTCATACAATAGTACACACAGTATTACCTTCGTCCATACGTAAACAGTCTCATTTTTCACTACAGTATAATAAATGTGGATTTTACAAAATGTTAAAATATATTGATATGTACCAGTATTGTGTAACGATGCATGATGCAGTAATACAAATGATGTGAATTTAGCTTAGAAAACTTATTAATATTAAGCTTTTTAAAGATTGGGATCATAGTCCAATTAATCCATTAATAAAGATGTCAAGCAGTTAAAGCACTTGTTGACTCTGGGGTACTTTGGTAGAAAATGTGCAAAGTGATACAGCACTGCAAGACATGACCAACTTAATGTTTAAACAAAGGTGTGTCAGTAAATTTGAATATATATCACAGTGGGACGTACATGTATGTTCCAAATCGCATTGTCCTTTGGATGATTTTTTGGAGAGAATTTCCCTAAATATTCCAGTATAAAACTTTGAACTCCTTTTAAATACTTTATTTTGAAAGTCGGAGTTGGACTTATAAATCAACAATTAACATTACTAGCTATAAACTAGCTATTTTACCGACTTGCACAGATTTTGGAGTGAGGGGGTCACTTTGTGGGAGGGAACCGGAGTGCCTGGAGGAAACCCACATGTCCGAGTGGACGACCACCATACTCTGATCCCTCTCACATACAACCACTGCCGATCATGA
>CAJDSM010090412.1:0-12720 GCA_903981925.1 Ostrea lurida
GTAAATTTTATACCCGATGTCTCGTGAACTCCCAAATATTTTATTATTTGTGACATCACAATAAATTGGTTGTTTTTAATTAATTAATTTTGTATTTTATTCGTATACACGGTTTGTTTATTTTTAGTAGCAATAAAAAACAATTCAAACGAATACACATCGCTTGCATTGATTTTGTGGATATCCTCATTCTAAAATAGCGAAGACACATTCCTGAAAAAGTTAGTTCGGTAGATGTTTAGTGCAGTTGAACTCCCGACTAAATTTTTTTTTTTATTAGAAATCATAAAAAATTTTCGATCCAATCATAATTGTTGATTAAGCCATCAGTTTTAAAGATTATTAAATGGTTTTATATTCTAATCACTCTACTTGTAAATCCTCACACTTAAACGAAACTTTGGACCGGTCACACATACAGGAATGGGTTGATCTTACATCTGATATGTTATGATGCCGCCACAACAGAAAATACGATGATAGTAATTAAAATGTTGGTGATCATAAACGACCAGAATGCGAGAAAGTCTATAGAAGACGCAACATTATTCCAACCAATAACCATATCCGGGGTAACGTCAGCTATTTTCGTTTCCTTCTCGTTTAAAACTGACTCCAAGGCGTCGACCCTCTGTGTTCTTTTACACCTTAGTTTTCGTTGTAGTTGAACAACCTTGATCCAAAACATTGAGATCCGCTCAGTCTCGTTTCTGTGGTGTAAGCGAAGTTGGAAAGCAGAGATAATTAGGGCAATAACACCATATACTAACTGTATGATAAGATAGATAGAAATGATAGGTGTGTTCTCGGAACTCGTGGGGAGGAGCGTAGAAATAATAGTCAGAAAAACAGCGAAGGACAAAAATACCGTCACGGAGAACGACATCTTTTCTCCCGCATCGACTGGAATAACAAAAACCAGAATGTTTAGATATCCCAAGAATACCACAGGCAGGATGATATTCATCACGTAATACAATGGCTTTCGGCGTAGTTTTAGCGTGAATGTTACTTGCGATTCTCTCTGTTCTTTGTGAATTTCTGAACTAGTGTCGATCAGATCCCACACGCTGTTCTCTTCATATTCATAAAATTGTATTCCATTGGAAGATTTCTGAATATCTATCTGTTCAACATAATGGCTCCAAGTCACGAATTTAATGTCACACGTTTGCTTATCAAAAGGGAAATTGGTAATGTCCATGGAACAACGACTTTCAAATACATTGAAGGGCAACCAAGCTACTGTCCCATCGTGGAAGACACTGAGATAGTAGAAACTGCCTCCCAGCTCTTCAAATTTCTTAAATCCATTCTTCAGGACAAGATCTGGCTTCCATATGTCATTCTGAAAATACACACACTAAAGCGTAAAATTTCTTGTTTTGTATTCAACACAAATATCCCAAATCTATGAAAAGCTTCTAAGAAATTAACCATAATAACAATTAACTATTCATCCTTAATCAGGACCCATGCACTATACAATGAAATTGAATTGTAACAGCTATTTTGCATATCTCTAAGAAATCACATTTGCTCTCCAGGCAATGGAGACCGCAAAACTCAAATTTGAAAACCGATTTCTCAGTTTCATCAACAAACCTCTCTCAAGAATGCGCATTTGTATTGAATGAAACGGATTGAAATTGAACATCTTCTTGTTGACATATTGGCCAAGACATATCTCTAAAACAGATTGTCTCTCATGAGGCAGAGATATATGAAAATTAACTACCTACTGTGCAAACACTGGGTGGAAATTCTTTACTAGTTGTTGGTGATATGGGTTACAACTTGTGTGCTTGTTTTCATTTTAAAATGTATATGTTCTCAAACATAGCTAGATTCCAATGTGGATTTTGCAAATCACTTATAGCCCTTTCTGATCAATGGTTTACATTGTAATTTCAGCTAGACGGTCCCGTTTTGATTCTTGATTCCGGTGCCACATTTAACAATTAATGACCTTTCTTTCTTCCAAACATCCTAAATAAACAATATAAGCGAGGATACTTGAATGTATCGCTCACATAAAAAAAATAGGAAAATTAAGATGAAAGATGGCAATGACACCGAGAGGGTGGAATCAGTACCGGGAGGAGTAAGCGTTCTTAACTGTTATACTCTTAGATCTTTGATCACGTTAATGAGAATGAACAGCATATTATAAGAGATACGGTTAAAATTAGGTGTGAAACATTCGAAACAGCATCCTCAAATGACAAGCATAGTAGATTATAAATGCAATATATCCTTATAGTGACCATCGAACTTTGCGAATGCTGACTTTAACAGAGACATTTAAAGCTCCTGCTGTAAAATACTCTCTTCACAAGAATCAAGCAAAAGTGAACGATTTCTTTGTGATTTTAATGTATTTTTTTATCTAATTTTTTTTCTTCATTTTTGTTTGTTTGTTTGTTGTTGCAGTTCTGGCCATCAATAGGGATATAAAGTTAACAATGGAAATATATTCATGGAATTCAATTTCAAATCGTCAGGTTATGTTAGAACATTTCTTAAAAGATGGTCAAACTAACTGAGAATATCAGTTTCCCCTATTTTTTGTCAGGCTAAATTAATTGATTGTAATAGTTTGTTATTCCATTAATACATTCACCCCCCCCCCCCCTTGATTCATGGTACAACTGTATTGTTATTAAACTTTGTGTTAACATGTTACAATCTGCTCTCTACCCAAAACATATATTTCCATTTGGTAATAGTAAATCTATATGAAGTCGTAGTTTTGATTTTGTTAACGAAGTGATACAACAAAAATCAAAAATTTTAGAACCAAAAAGATCGGTAGGTGACAACCAGAAAAGATACCTAAGGGCATAATTAACTGTGTAAAATCACTGGCATTTGTGGAGATTTGGAAATTGCGTCCTGATAATAAAATAGAGAAATGAAATAGATAAAATAAGCAATTAATGAAATCAGCAACACAGAAAATTAAATCCACTGTCAAGACCGAAACGGCAGGTGGTCGGCGAATTTGATGGAAGCCATGTTTGATTAGATATCAAGAACGAAGTGTGGGAAAAAGTAAAGTGTTTTAATTCTAGCAACGAATGATTTCAAAAAATGTATTTCAGCAATACGAATATTTGGAGATTTCTTTGAAGAGACTTGCCCCCCTAGACTACAGTTTTGATTTGCAAGATAATGCTCTCCACAAATCACCACACGAAATTCCGCGCGATTATAAAAACTTTCATTTCCTTTCCTTTTATTTGCTGATACCAAGGACAACGTACGAAAGTATTTTAGAGTAGCATATAGTTTGGATTCGTGATAATCTGCCTATTCTCGTTAGATGATTTCTTTTTCTGGCATTGCTATATACGCTTATGGGGATAAGTTTTATTTTTATAACAAGAATTATGAATTTATAGAACTCGTTTCCTTCATTGCAGACGTGGTCTCGTTAATAACTCCAGTAGACTCTGTTTCTCCGGGGGCAAATTTTCATAAAACCTGCAAAGGTCGTGTGACCATAGACGAAGATCGCCTACTGATCTGACAAACAAAAAATTAGCTGCCCTCGCTTCTTCGGAAAAACTTTCCTGATATGGTTAACAATGAACGTTCAGGTAGGGTAGGGCCTTCCATGCTGGGCCTGATTTGGTACAAACCGCAGACAAAAACACGGACTATCGATCAAGAGATCAATGTATTTACTTATGACATTTGTGCGGAAGAATTAAGTCTTTGTGTTGCAGTAATTAAAGCTTTGGTTAAATTTTGGACACGTTCAATTGGTCTACCGCAGGTTTCCCAGTATAGATTTTTTGAATACTTTATCTAATTGGAAGGAAGCTATATAAATAAGTATAATGAAAGTTAAATTAGTTGTTAAGGAGGGAAAATAAACTCAGTACATATGAAAAATCAAAAAGTTACAATACACAATCTTTTACATTTCGTCTGGTAATGAGGTTAAAAAGTACTGAACCTCCGGCGAGAGGGTCCTTAACAGTTCAAAAATGAAACGTTAATTTGTTTAATCCTAATCACAGCAACTATTTCAAAAATGCAATACAGAATTGCTGTAGATCATCTCTTTTTTATCAAATATTATATAACTCCTCATTTGAAAACACTTTTAAAACAGTCTCCAAAGACAAAATTGATTAAAATAAAGGATAATAAAATTAATAGAGGATATAATGGTTTATACTTGTACACTGTACGTAGGTCAAGAATATATGACGATGTTTTTAATAGCGCTGCGCTTTATACCAGCACCGATGTAAGTCTTAACCCTCTAATCATTGTTTTCCAATATATACAATTTTGATCATTGGTCTCTATATCCAAATTTATAATTCTTTTATATTCTAAATCAATAGGTCTCTTCCTCTATATTATATAATCATAGCTCCTCTATATACTAATCATAGTTCTCTATAAAACTTTTTATCAATGTTTCTAATATCAATCATAGATCTCTATATAAATGTTCTCTATATATACATTTGTTTTTCTTATGAAACTTTTAATCATTGTTCTCTATATTAAAATCATTGTTCCTACATAAACTTAACATTGTTATATTTTAAAACACCATTCGACACCGCCCTGATGAACATAGACGTGACATTATTAAGACTGAACCCCACCTACCCTTTCCACGTAATATTGTCAAACATATGAGTGACCCCCCCTACCTTTACGTAATAATTGTCAAACTGAGAACTCCACCCAGGAAGTCATCAGCCATTTCTGAAAACAACAAAACGTCTCCAGTCAAAGCCAATTCCAATGTTCTTTACATTAATCCCTCCTCGGATTGAGGTTCAATTTCAGAGTTTATTTTCCACTTGATACATCCTGGATCAACAACATTTTTTTTTTCAAATTCTGACAGTTAAGAGAGAGTAAAAAGAAAACATGACGGGTTCGCAGATCCGAGTGCCCGCCTCCCGCACTACTGGCGAGTTTCTCAAACGCCGGTGGACCAATGAGCGCGCTTCTGCCGCTGAGCTCTATTCTGGTAGAAACTGGTCTTTGCAAATTCTTAGGGGATCCAAATATTCCCCCCACTTTATCTCTTAAAAATGTCATTCACGGTAGAATAACGAAGAGACAGCCTCAATGTTTCATGCTTGTAAATATTTTATTTTTCTTATGTTTATATTGACATTAATTTTTTCGGATATATCGATTGGATTTAATTTACTTTTATATAAATCAAATTATGTATAATTTTTATTGTGTTTATGATCTAAGAAGTTGAGAGATAAATTTTGTTTAGAATAATCATATCATTAGAACCATTTATTGATTTATTCTATTACCAGTATTCGCTGTCCGACGCGCATGTAATACTGGTCTTTCATATAGCAATATCGCGTTTTAAAGTTCAAAACGCCTAAAAGAAACAAAAAAATAGATAAGAAGATGGTCATAACAAATTACACATATCTTACTTAATATTTTTTACATTCCGCAATAGTGCAAAAAAAAAAATCTTCGTAAATCTTGCGATATTCATAAATTTACAAACACTTCAAATTTTGATACAAACATTCATTACAAACTTTTTTGTCAGTTCAAATCATAAGAAAACCTCTGCGATTGGCTCTGCTAGTTGTCAATAATTTTCCTCCCTCGAGGTCTCGTCCTTCAGCAAACAGCACGCGAAGAGTAGCCGTATTCGTCTGACATTCAGTGGCGGGAAAATATGCCACACAAACACCGCAAACAAGGCCCAGTGTTTCTCTTCAAATATTGTTCTTTATGTTTGCCTAAATCGCACTTGGATAAACCTGCAAGAAGCTTATGACTCCTAGTGTTTGGGATGTAGTGACGGCAGATTTAAAGAGCGGATCGGCCGCGAGGCGATGTGATTGACGTGGGAGGGAGATTCCCATGACGAAGTGATGATTCAGACCGTTTGAATAGCAGAGACGTTTCCAACACCTGACAAGGTACCACTTGTCAGACAAACCTTGGGGTTGAAGGACCATCAGGCTTTGTGTTCTTTCTGGCCAGGAAGTTCCATATTGACATTGAAACAGAAAGGCGTACGTTTGAATATCAGTTCGTCGTACACGTGTCTGTGCAATAGGTTATCATGCATTTTCTTCTTACGGGCACAGGTGCGATGCACGGAAGTGCCTTTTGATCAAATGTACAAATTACCTTTCAAGACAAATGGTAACCAACGGATACATCTGTATGCCATCAGCATTTGCCTTCTTGAAAAACAATCAAAATTAACCCCATTGTCGAACATATGCTTATTTTTGAAAACAAGATTTCAATAACAGCAAGTTTTTGTACAACTTTATTGATCTGTTGAAGAACACATAAAAATCCTAAAATCATAAAACGAATGGTCAACTGGAAGTAAAAACAAGGAGTATAAGTTAACGTGGCGGTCTGGATGAGTTTCTTTCTGGGGAAGTTTTTTTATTGTTCCCAAATGTATTAAGTTTTACCACGAAGTCCTCTCAATAAACTTTCTCCTCTTTCAGCAACACGTGCCCCATCTATAGGTCTCTCGACGCCGGGGTGATGCATCATCGCGACGGCCGGTTCGATTGATTTACTTGACTCAAGACGTCGTAGATCACGGCAATGTTAATGCCACTATTTTGTAATTTGGTCCAAATTAACGCCGTGTTAATCCAAATCAGTTGAATTCATTTTCATCAAAGTGGGTTGAATTTTAAGGTGGAATGAATTGATGCGGAAGGAAATTAGAAGGATATGTTTAAACAATATTTTGATCATTGAAAACTTTCAAATTAACTTTTTTTTTAGTCAAAAAATGCAGTTTTAGTAGAAATAGATTTTTTGAAAAAAAAATATTAGAACTCTGCTGGAATTGAACCCCTGATCTACTGTTCAGTACCAGCTATGCATTAGACTGAATGATTATTTCCCCATCCATGTTTTCAAACGGAAATGTCAGCCATTTTGACGGTGAAAAGAGTACTACTTTAAATCATTACATGACCAAACTTTGGAAATTGCTAGTCAACTTAAAGTTTCCCTAGTTACATTGTAATTCTGATATCATATGGAGCGACCATATCTTCCCAACAATCTGTTGTGCAAATCCTATGGGCAAACTTAATTGGTGGTCCCCTTATGGGCAGACTTCTTTTTTTTTTATATTCATACGAAGCAGAACTTCCGTTCAAAAACTGTTATGGGACAAAAACAAAAAAACCAAAACTTGCCGTGTCTCAACCTTACATATAGATTATATTGATGATGTCTTAATCAAATTAACAATAGAAATTTTCATCAAGTATGTCCATATGATATATCCCGACGAAACTCGAAAATAAAGGACAACACGAAATCGGACATATCTGCTTCGTAATCTGGATATTTTACATAATATTGACTTAGTGGCAGACTGACAACCCACAATTATATGATAAAATGTAACTTTCAGCAAAGATAACGGAACCAGTGATCAATCTCGTTAAGTCCTAAATAGTATTACAAAAACAAGAGTTGGGGCAATCAAGGACCCCTGGACACACCAGAGGTGGATCAGGTGCCTAGGAGGAAGTAAGCATCCCCTGTTGATCGGTCACACCCCGCCGTGAGCCCATGTTTTGATCAAGGTAAAAACGGAACAATCGTAGTCAAAAAATCAGTGTGTGAAAAACGACTTAAAATGGTATAAACATACAAGACAGCATTTGACTCAATGATAGGTCAATATTGGGTAAAACTAATTGTTATAAAAACGACATGAATTTACGAAAATGCTGCCTTTAAAACGTGGTACTGTTGAAACCCTGCAACAACACTGTCTGTAGTAAGCTTGCCCTCGATTAAAAAACTGATCATAGCGAGCCTCTTGATATCGGATAAGTTGAGAGATATACAACACCATATGGCAGGTGATGATGGAATATTGCTACATAATATATGGGAAGTTTGACGATAGAGAAGCTGAATCGTCCCGTTGTCATAAAAGTTGTGTACGTTTGGGTTTGCCGTAAATGTGATGACTTTAAACTTTGCAATCGTCCAAACTTTTCCTTTCTGATGTAGTAATGTACCACTTTCCCTCCTGCTTTATGGTGTGTATGTCTCCCAGTTGATTAATTGCAAGAGCATGCATGCGGGTATGAGGACTTTTAAAGCGAGGCCAACGTATCTAACTAAAAGTTGATGTTTTGCAGTGTCATAACATTCTCGTTTTTAAAAAGTCAATCATTTGCAAAATTCTAACGGTTGCTTTAATGACTTGTTCGATTAAAAATGATCAACTAAGTAATATGGTTGACATGATTTGTTTCATACCCTTTGTAGACTGTCATTTTCGTACTAGATTTGACAACGGATAATCCCGTTTAACGTCTTGTTTTCGACTAAGAGGGCCCCGGCGGGTGTACCGGGTCCAGCAGAGGATGCTTACTCTTCATGACAACCTGATCAATGCCTTTGCTTTTTGTCGGAGGTCCATGTTGCCCTACATAAACCATTGTTTACTTCGCCAATTTTATCTAAAATGTTTCGAATATATGCACGGAGGATGTGTTTATTAAACTAGAAACCAAAGTCGCAGTGCATAATTACATGTCTTTTCATACGTAGTGAGTGAAGGTTGGATAAACGTTGATTTCTGCAAAATGTGTGCACGTGCGCTGTGTATGTAGTATGGTGTGTGTGGCGCCGCGTACCGAAAGACCCACAAGTCCGAGTAATCTAATTGAAATTACTCAATTTCATCCAATTGTCCAAATGTAATCATCTGTTACTGTTTAGATATCACTTCATTGTGGAGCATGATTTTTTTTTGTTAGTAATCCTGCTGATAGACAGTCAGACCAAAACAAGCTTAAAGTCTGAGAGATTTGTGTTAATGTCTACAACTCATCTGTTTCATCAACGGTTTCATTGAACTTATATTTTCCCGATAATTTCGGAAAACAATTTTTTAATTTGATTGTTTGACCCATTCCAGATATCAGTTTCTTACTAGAGAGTCTTTCTCCACGTGGAAACGTTGAACAGACGTTAAGGGGGTTCCTCCCAAGAACCTACAAACAGGTCATGTTCTGGTCTTTTTGCAGAAAAAAAAAAAAAGCTGTGTACCCTATAATTGAACAAGTGCGTATATTACTCACGTTAAATGCCCAGAAAACCATTGGAAACAAAAAAGTTAGGAAGAACACTTTTTTTGCATGAAACAGTGAGAAAGTTCCTTGGGACTTTGTAAGGGACACGGAGAAACTGCAGCTAACCGGGCCTGTGATTTAAAACTGACAGGCCTGATAATCGAACGGGGACATGGTGCCAACTTGTTCACATGACCAATGATTGCCGGGCCTACATCCGAGACCATCACAGGTCCAGAGCCCGGATTTGTAAATAAATGCATTAAGCATGCCAATCATTTGGTCCAAACGTAAATGAGGCATTGTGAAGCGAAAACGTTGACCTGGACATTCAGTGAAAGCAAGCGTGTGTTAAAAAACCCAAATCAAGCGGAGATTTGTGGGCTATGACTAATACAGATATTTACAACAAATAGAAGCCGGGAACAAAATCAAGTCTAATACTGAAATATATTAACAATGGATCAAATGCTCCCAATTTTCCCGGAGGAAAAGTCAATAATCAGCTGACATTTGCAATCCACAGGTGTTGGAGCCGCTTGGATCAATGCTAGAAAAAAAAAGGCAGTGGGGACTTTAGCTGCAAGAAATTAATAATGAATTAGTGTTGTTGCGAAGATATTTGGATCCCAACTTGCAAATACAAATTGTTTCCTATTGTAAACAATGCAAACCTGTAAAAATTACCCCAAGGCCACTAATGTAAATGCATTCAAATTGAAAGAATAGTAAACGCTTAGCAAATACCCTGCTTCCTCGGAGCTCCCCAAATTATTGAACACTAAATTCATTGGTATTTTGACCAAAAACATTTTCTGGACAAATAGTTTAAATATATATATTGCATTATATAAAACATAATGACATATTTAACATATCTCACAACACTCACACGGCATTAATAACGGCAAAATTGCTAAGGACACTTTCAAACAAAAAATGTCTGCTTTAATAATGCAAAAAATGCATTTCCGCATCATACTAAGATATTATCACAGGAGAAATAATACACCGCGAATATATCAAGAAACAGTTCGACGAAATAATACAAAAGAGACCCGAATATACTGGAAATAGTTCAGCGAGGCCGGGAAATAATACGGGGGGGCGGCCGCGAAATATAACTGGAAATAGTTCAAGCGCCGAATAATCCGCCGCGAAAATAATACTGGAAATAGTTCAGTCGGGGCCAAATAATACGGCCGCGAATATACTGGAAATAGTTCAGTCGCCGAAAATACGCCGCGATATACTGGAAATAAGGTTTCAGCGAATATCACCGCTAAATAAATGGCCTACCGCATCACACGGAGAATAAGTGAGGCGTAATTAATGGACCGACGAATATAAACGCGACTATCGCATCAATAACTGAGAATAGTTAATCGAAACAATACATCGCGGAAATATAGACGATCTACTTCAATGAAGATTAAAGTGGTTATGCTCATTTATCATGTATGAAAAAAAAAATTGTTTTGACAGAACAGTAGAAGTTAACTGTGTTTGTCTTTCCGTTTTCCCCCAATAGTTCCAAGATTCCCTAGTTCATTGACATTTAACATTCCTAAGTTCTCTGGACTTTGGTCATAAAAGAATTTGTAAAAAAAAGTAGTATGCTCACATCGATACAGACACTCGGATACACACACGCCTCGGTTTGAAATTTTGTGTTGATCGTCAATTATTCGAAAGAGTTTTGTATCATTATTTTTTGGGGGTGTTTTTTTTTTGTTTTTTTTAATGTTATGGTAACCGTCTAAATTCTTTGCTTAAAGATATGAGTTCTTCTGCTTCATTATACAAGTATTTGGAATGCAAAAATGGCTTTTATGCAGTGTTATATAGTATGTTAAAAATATTTGACCAACAAAAAGGGGCAAATTTTTAAAGATTTAACATTTTTAATGGATAATTTATACCCGAAGAAGAGTGCCACTATAACGGATCTAAGTGTTTCCAGAATATTAAAGTATCTTTCGTTGTATCTGAGAGTTAGATTTCACAATTTACAGAAATTTAACTAAAAACTTATATCCCCAGGATATCTAAAACTTGTCTTGTCCACAACGAAAACGCGCGTGAGATTAACGGCGGGAGGATTATAATGACGTATTAAACTGTCCTGGTTGCAGCCCGCGATCAATTCGTGTTCCCTTCCGATCCTCGCATCTTTTTATGTAAGCCCAGTAAAAAGGCTTTTAAAGAGTTCGGTAATTAACGTTCATTACAATCTGTTTCTTGAGTATTTTTTGCTGAATTAAATTATAGCCCGAATCTCTGTAGAAGTTTTTGGGTTCCTGCCAGTAACGAAGTAATCGTCGCGAAGAAAATAAAGACGAAGGTCTCCAAAGACAACCGCTGGATTTGGATTTGTCTCGCGTGAAAGGTACGAGATTAATTAACCGCAGGCTAGGTGGAGCTACAATAATATCCTTAGTCCGGTAAATACATGTCAATGCGTAGGTACGATATATAAAAAATCTTGGTTGGATTTACCATAAAACTTAAAACATTTGTGTATTTGTTGTATATTTAGAACATTGTCTAAGTCATACTTACTTTTTTTTTTCTATTTTGTAACTTTAACATGTATTTTGTATACATTTTGGTAATGTTTATTTACATGTATTTGTTATACATGTTGTATTGTAATTTACATGTTTTTTTTTATGCATGTTTATTGTTAATTTACATGTATTGTTATAAAACAATGTTGTAATTATTTTACCAATGTATTTGTTATACTGTTTAATTTGGAATTTACCTGTATTTGTTATACATGTTTGTAATTCTTTTATAAAAAATCTTATCTCAGTATTGAAGTAAAATTTTCGCAATTTTCAGTCGTGTTTGTGTTGTAAAATGAAGGAGGAAGCATAATATTCGAAGAGGGAAATAATACAAATATCCCAGGACATTGAACCCTGCAAGTCTCTACAACGGGATAGACATGGCGTAATCCACTTGTATTAAATTAGTGATCGGCAGTTTGAGTAGGACAGCAAATAAAAATAAACGTTTTAAGTAAAATATTCGGTCAATTAACAATAATAAAGGGGAGATTACCAATGTACTATCTAATGACAAGAGTTCACAGCCGAGTTCACACGGCGACAAACGGGTCGCTGTTTCAGGCTGAACAAGAGATCCGTGTCGTAGCAGGTGTTGGCATGGTAAAAGAACGGCCCTCTACTGTAAACTATATACATATCGTATACCCAACCTCTATATCCAAATATATATGTCAGTTTATCATCTAGATGTGTTTAAAAAATATCAAAATTTTAACAACGGATAGCTTTAATACCGTATTGAGACAAATGGAGGTTTTAACATATGATATTAATATGAGATACAAATGTATACGAATTAGGCACTGGCTTTAAAGGAACGTACAAGTTGAAGCATATAACGAACAGTGTTCAGTCCTCATGATTCAACAAGGGCGAATACGGACCAGAGGTTGGAATGGAAGTAATCAGCCCCTGTGCCGATCACAGCCACAGTAATTCTAATTCTTGATCAACGCAAATGGAGTAATATATAAACGAGGCAATATAAATGGGATACTTATTTGAGGAATATAAAAGGGGATAATATGAATGAGGCAATA
>CAJDSM010090421.1:127-13274 GCA_903981925.1 Ostrea lurida
AAGAGTCCCCCTTAAACATATTGAGGTGTGAAGGAGCAACTTCAGACGTATTGTAAAATATATGAAATGGGTAATAAATGTTGAATTAAAACTCTAATGATAATTCAGTATTTTTGAAACTTAGATCATATAACAACATAAAATATATGATGTTCAATCTTTACCACGACCATTCTGCATTAAATTAAGACGAGACTTTGTAAATTTTAAGAAGGTTCTTATTATATAAATGGAAAGGAAATATAATATCTAGTGATCAGCCATTCAAATATTAACCTTTGTTACTCACTCCTGATTCTAACACATTAGTATCTGAAGTTTGATATCAAACAATCTGGAGTTCTCATTGAACATTTTTGTAGTGTGTGGGAATAGGCTTGAACATCTGTTGGAATTCCCTGGAGAATGTGGTCCTTTGGACTGACCTGTTTTTTAATATATTTGAGGTTTAATCATCCAAAGTTCTAATGATAATGAAAGTTTTAAATGGTTTTAATTGACATTTAGATATATTGAGGTTTATCTTATCCATAATATGATTTGCATTCCGTATGTCAATTCTATTTTTAATATCCATGACTATGTAATAACTAACAAAATATAAGTTCGTCAATATGCGGTGTACTTGAATTATATTTTTGACATAAGTCATAATGCATAACTACACTCAACTTTATGACAACGGGAAGATCGATTCTCTTCTCTGTCAACTTCCCATGTTATATGAGCATAATTACATTTACTGCATATGGTTTGTATTTCTCATAGTATTATCGATATACTAGAGATTGTTCTGCGCTAAGATCAGTTTTATTAGTTTGAGCACGCTAACTACAAATAAGGTGTTGCATTTTATATTTCGCGTTATTAGACAGAATTTGCAAATTTATGGTCGTTGCGACATTTGTCTGCCCGTATGGCTGTCATTGTGTAAAATGTTTCTGATGTTTTCATTGCAATTGTTAAACGTTTCAATACACGATTTAACTAGGATGTCCGTTTTCCTGATTCAGACAATGGCTCACTGAGGGTGTGACGTCATAGGGGATGCTTCTCTTACTACGAACTATATCACTCTTAGGTTCTAGGGTCCGGTTTGCCCCTTTGATTTTTTGTATATCTATTAGGATTACGAGTTAATCACTGTTGTTATCTTCGTATTTTGCCATTATACATTTGGATTATTAAAAAAAATATACTGAGTGTATAGACAGAAAATTTTTAAATCTTTCTTTATTGCCTGATTTATCATAATATTACTTCGTTTAATGAAAGCGGTGTGATCATTGCTATGGTATATTATTTCCTAACCACTCTTACACCTCCAAGTATATCTCTGTGGTCCGTGTTTCCTTGTAGATTTTGTATTGTTAAAGCATATTATAGCTTCTTGAGATTGAGCATCGTTCATTACTTTCACCTTTGTGTGATTATTAATATTATCGCATTTGTAATGGGAATTTGAATTTAAATATGATGAATAAATGCAATTAGAATTAGACACGCGTATAATATGAATATAATTATTAATTCCAATCATTGTGGAGGTTATAGCTATTCTATTCTATCGATAAATCCCGAATGATGTTTCTTTCGTTATTATTGATGTGAATGCTTGGCGTCATATGAGAACGATATGATATCGATCCTCTTTACATCAAAATAAAGAACTGTGGAGCGGCGTCATACTATTTAGTTTAGTATCTCAAGTATAGACCCTTTGTTATCCATTATGATCGATACGCTGTCATTTCACCAGATAACACCTCGGATGAAACAGCTAATGCGTTTCCGTGCATGTCACTAAACGCGAATTCACAAGATGGAGCGTAATATTCATGTGTTTGATTGATAACTTTTCAATGATTGGTTCTAACAGCATCAAATACAAGTTTTTTTGGCTGAATCGCTTAAAGTTTGTGCAAAAATAGGCGATAAAGCCAACTTCGGCGTTTGTTTGTTCGAACACTGAGCGGTTCTCAAATAACTGTTAAATAATAAAAAAATAATCTAGTAAATATCGCGAGAAAGAATCAAAATACAGACAAATTTCTTTTTTCCCCTCAGTTTTTCAAGAGTTATTAAGGAACATTTTTCATGGTTATTTTTGCATGTTAGAAGAAATTCACGATATTATTATCGTGTTATTAGAAATGTAACATATGAATCTGCTTTTTGTGACGTTGAATTTGATTGAAGGCTGAAATTTTTATTGAAAATCATTTTATAAATCATAAGATAGCATTGATACCTTTCAATTATAAATTCCTTCGTCTCTTGTTAGATAATACATATCTGTAACGAAGCTTCGGCAGTTGAATATTGCGAATAACTTATGTCTTATTCTAGAGATATCGTCAAACCTTCAAATCAATCATTTCTAGATTGGATTAAGGGGACATTTCTAGACAGTTTTTGTACTGTAGTTCATGTAGTTTTAACAAAATAGATTCATGTTTTTAAACAGTATACTTCAGCTTTTCATTTTGGATCTTTTAGTTTCATGCAAGATAGATAAGATAATTTGCTAATGTTTGAGCAATGGAAGCAGGCAATATATCACTTCCTCTGTATATTTACTTACATGCATCTTATTTTGACGCTTTATGATTATACCGATATTGAATGTCCTATCATTAAATTTGTGGTACTTGATAAATGAAAATTACAGAACTCTGTGAGACCAGCATCTTGTGTTGAATTTTGAAGCTGATACTGATAAGTGACTTTAAGCTGAAGAATAAAGCAGAAAGACATAGTGGGGTATGGAGATCGTAAACTGTGCTTTGGGAACGACATGTACAACACCTCTGTGTACCCAGGGATGCGTGTTTGCCCAAGTCTAATTTGCATTCTGTATAGTACTTAAGTGTTTGATCACTGATCGTAATCTTCACCTTTTCATGAATCAATACTGATATTTATGCTTTATCATATATGAATCTATTTGTTTACCTGATGAAGACCAAAGACTACAATCAGCTCCCAAGATCCGCTCACTTATATCCTAGCTATAGAGTAGCAATCTAAATGAGTGGATCTAAGGACCTGATGTTAATAAGATTGGGTCTACTTTCCTTTTATAATGATTTGTATGCATTTAAGTAAAAACAATTATTAGTCATCAAAACCCCATATAAATTTTTTAAAAATGTTTACAATTTTCAGCGATTTCTTGTCAAAATCCAGAGTTTATATCCCAAAAGCCATATCCGATCGTACTGATTATTTCCTAAACTTTATATATATATTCAGCAATGTAGCTTAAGGATTATAAACTTATAATATTAATTCATGGTTGCCAATTGATATAATTTGGCAAATATTAACCAGACACTAGACTATACGTATGCTGTCACACTTAAAATTCCCCCCTTCCCCCTATCACTCAATTAAAGCAGTAATCTATGTGACCTTTTAATTGCTAGTCACAATTACTTTAGAAGCTTGCACTCCCCCGTACACTGTATAGCATCATTTATTCTAATATATACGCGCATAAATAATAATATAATATAAATGATAATTAATGAAAAATAAATGAAAACCTTGAGCTCACGCGGTGTTACCTCAGAGAGGAGCTAATCCTCCATGCCACCTGATCCTGCCTCGCTTTTGCCGAAGGCCCGTGTTGCCCTACAACTCGATTTTGTTATGTTATGACTATATTACGTTTGAACTTTGTTATTCCACCATTATATATACTTACTTTGAATGTTAAAACACATTTTACTGTGTGAACATCCAGTCCTAATGCACATCAAATAATTTTAGTGAGATCGTGGCGATTTATTCTGATGATTTGAAAAAAAAAGCTCAGTCCGAAAGTGCTGCTATACACTGAGATCTCGCACAGATCGCTCCTGTTCAGAGTTATAAGAACCTCTCTCTAAGCAATCAGCAAAATTAATATAGCTGAATAAGCACCCTCACCAATTTGCTAAATTTGCATGTACTATATTTTGACACCTCTCATGGAACTAATGGTACCAAATGCATTTGAAGTTACTTTGCCATAGAACAGAGACCTGAAAATGGCTCCCAGTTGTTAAAATGCTAATTTTGGCCCTTTTGATAAGAATACACAAATTAATTACTCGTGCAGCAAATTTCTTTATTGTCACTTAAGGTAGTAAATGATTTGAAAAATCTTCGAATTTTTTATTTAAACATTCGCAACGCTAACAAAATAAAAACCTGAATCATAAATTGTCTTTTTAGCTATTCGTAGCTCTAATTTGATTGACAATCACTTACCAGCTGCAACAATCGAATTATCGCAGTTACTCCCTTACAATTTGACGATCATCAGAAACACTCCGAGAGACCATGGAGAAAGACAGAAATACAGCGCGGAGGTTATTTACATGCGACATGAAATGATCGTCTTAATTACCATAAATCAGACCAGATTGACATTATTTCCCAAGAATCACATTAGAAATATCTTGTAACCCTTCGATCGAAAAGAGAAGGTACCCTCCGGTTCATAATTCTTTTCGCGACATTCCCTACCACCTCACCCAATGAAAAATAATATATGAATATTATTTCCTTGCCATTACCTCATAAGTCGACTTTCTACCCCCCCCCCCTCCCATCGCATGGAGGGGCGGGTCATCTATTCACTTCGCCGCTGGATTATTAATCAAAATACCCCCATTCCCAATATTTTTAAAAAACCCATTATCCTGTGAATTCTGATCCACATATATAATATATATATATACAATTATTGATGTCTTAAGTATATTGGTGCTCAGCAGAATGGCAACTCCGAAGTCGATAGTAATAGTGGAGGAAAATGTTATTAATATTCATATACAATTTACAAAATAGAGATGAATCAGCGGAAAAAACTGCCACTCAATTGATGTAATGACAAAATAGTTAAAGATCATATAAACCCATGGAGTATACAACTCATGAAAATGCACAACATATGCATGATTAAATTAATCTGTCAAACAAAGGACCCACACGCAGCGGGAACGTCCAGCCCCCCTAATAGGAACGAGACCCCCCGGGGGCGGGTTTCACTCTATGCAAACCTCAATTCTTGAAAAACGAAACTTGTAATACTTATTATAACATATCCAATAAGTCGTCATTGGGAAACAATGCTAATGCAGAAACAAATCAATGAGGGGTCGGCGTGAGGAAAAACCAATTTAGATTCTTATTTAATTTTATCACTGTGAGAGAATACAGAAAAAGTGGCGAGGGAATAAGTCTATGAGATTCACGTTGAAGTGAACTAAAGCTTCAACATCCCAAGTTAATTTCAAAAAATTGTAAATTCTTTATAGCATATATTTTAATATACATGAGAAATTATCAAAAATAGTTAGTTAATATTAATAATAATTATTTCCTCATTTTGTATGATGCAAGTACTATGCAACAATGGAATAAAATACATTACGGTCGTTAGGGACAAGGGCACCGTGGCCCCCTCATTTTATAGGGGCACCCCACTTTAAAAAACAGGATTACATAAATTAAAAAATTCATAATAGAATATCATGCCTAAATTCTAAATCATATCAGTTCTCAGCAGTCAAACAATTATTTTTACAGGATAAAAGATTTCTCGAATCCGTATGTGCATTTTTTTGAACCGAGATAGTTTAGCTATTTTATGTCATTACATATCCTACTGATCCAACATCTGACAAGTTAATGAATTTTGATAAATACATAATTTCATTTGAATGAATTTCAATTATTATTTAAACATCTGCTCAATGACGTGAAATGCCTGAAGTAAAGGTTAAAAATATTACAGCCAAACATCAAATGACGTCTATCAACTATCGACCTTTGAAATAAAGTAGGTTTGACCTATCTGACATTTGGAAAGATCGAAATACTCACGATGATAGAAATCGCTAAAAAATGCTTGCTTAGGCGTATCCCCCTCCCCTATCTCTACATTTTCTATCTATTTATTGCATTGCATTTTTAATGAATTGCCCCCCCCTTCCCCCCATTTACCCGGCATTTATGAAGTATTATGCCCCATTTCTCAGTATTTAGCCGTAGTTTAATAACGTTGATGACCCTCCCTATTTATAGACAGCTTTCTAGTAAGTTTGGCACCCATCCTCCACTTTTTATGAAATTTGTTGCCCCCCCCTTTTTTTTTAGCCCAGTACGCCACTGTATATCTATTTATCTATTTCTAAATTAGTATAATTATCGGAAAGAAACATGTACAGAAACAAGAAAATTATATATTACGAGCGATACAAGTAAAAGTTAATTACTTTATCTGTGAGATAAATACAATTTAGTGGTTATAGTAATTTTTATATCTTTTTTTTAAAAAAAGATAACTTGCCGTCATACTGACACCACATAACAATCGTAAAGCGTGATATCGATTAACAAATTGAAAAGAATGAGAATATAAAGAAAACCGAACATATCGAGAAATCAATATTATCAACGCCCCGATCGGTAGGATTCTGCATATATATATATCTAAACTCGATCCGATACTTCAGTAGAATGTATTTTGTGATTACTTACTTGTATTATACGGGTGATCATCCGATTAACATACATATGTAATGTTGTATAATAAGTCAAGTCAACTTACGTTATTTCCACTGCTATCCAGAGAAATTATGTCATTCCTATATAGCTTACCCTTGCCAGACTTTACATTATCAAGGTCTCTATCGACGTCAAATCATGGAATAACTCAGTTCAGTATTTGAATATTTACATTTTTAAAGATTTCAAAATTATTATCAATAAAAAAAATCTAAATTTCAAAATTATAATTTAAAGTGAATTTAACGAAATATCAAATTTTGAGGTTTTCATTATTCATTATACTTGACCTTTAAAAGACTATGTTCAGATAAACAAATATACATAAATAAGAACATATCATACTTCAAATTGAATTGCCTAATTTATTTCTGGAGTTGAAAAATCAATCTTTTGCATTTACATTTTTTGAAAAAACTCAATTTTAAGCCAATTGATGACTCATTTGCAAGAAAATCCCAACATACAGGTATAGACAGATTATGCATAAGTTAATTCATACCTTATGTGTAAAATATAAAAAAAAACTAAGTGATGTGTCATTGTTGCTAATAAAAATACATTTGTTTAAAATTTGGTTCCATGTAAATTGAAAAACTCCAATCTGATATACAATTAAAATTTATATTTTCAATAGTAAACCTAATCAATTAATTTTCAAAATGTAATGTTTTTTCATGTTTCAAAAATATCAGTGCCAATGCAACCATTTTGCTAGTATATGATACATGCTAACAGGATGCACAGTCGCTATTAGACCCGAATTACACACTTAATTGGCGGAAACACCACCAAATTAAGACTAATTTTATTGGTATACTTATAGATTACTTGATTAAAGAATCAAATATATAAAAAAAAAATTAATAACATTTATAACATGCCCTGTTATGCATAACATCTACTTAAATTATAGCTTAAGAATTGTATAGATGTAATATTAAAATACTCTACCATCGATAATAGTGAGTCATAATTTTCATTAACAACTTATTAACTATCTTAATTATGTTATCAATGGTAGTTGTGCACAATTATTTTATTTCACATTACAGAAGTTATTTAGTTGTCATAGCGACTATATAATCAGTATTTATGATAAAGCGGTAAACAAATGATTGTCAAACTCAACCGATTTCCTCTCAATGACTATTCAATGCAATACAGTAGTAACAGAAGAGAAAATCTATGTTCAAGACAATGCTTATTAACATGTACAGCATTTGTAATGTCATGTACTAAGTCAAACTAATTCCTTTATCTTCTACTCTTTGTATATAAACTTAAACTCATGACAAGTGTATTTTTTTACTTGTTCATTTATCAGTGTCAGATTTTAAAGGGGGCACCCCCCTCTACAAAAATAATTTACTAAGGTAATATATATAATTCTTATTGTTTCACTGGAAAATTTAAAAATTGCACACTATGAGAAAAATTTAATTTGTAAAAGATTAAATCATATAGTGGTCTTTCTAACGATGTATTTCAAAAGAAATTCGATCAAAAAGTCAATCCATTTCAAAAACTTTCAAAAGATTAGCGTCATTTTATTGAATTAATAATGATACATATTAGTGAAAATGTACAGCCGAGACAAAATTTTCAAGCCCTACAAAAATCTCCTTAAACCGATCCGGCTCCCCCCACCAGGCTATCCCCTGGACCCACTGGGGCCATAAGCCTCCCCACTCATTATGAGTGCGGCCCCCCCCCCGCAATCGAATTTCTAGATTCCGACCCTTATTATCTTATCTATTTCGATCTATTTCACGCCACTGGAATGGTCGGAACAAGCTAAATTATTGAAAAAAAAACAGGAATGGAGCTAATATTCAATTCTGCGGTTGCAATAAACGTAATATTGCCGATATTATTTATCAAAATAATGAATTGTTATCAGGAAACATATCAGTGTGGTGGATTCAGATCTTTAACAGACCAGGGGGGGGGGGGGGGGAGTGTATTATCTTGAAGCAGAGGTCTGGGTAAGTCCAAGTTGAGGCGAAGCCTGATATAAGGCTTTATAAAATCATCATTGGGTTTATTCTATACGCTATACTTCTATCATAAATAATGTTGGTCAATTAAAAGGTAGCATAATAAGTTGGGTGAAACCTCTAAACTTATGCCTAATGATTAAATGACCATGTTTTGCATGTCCAAGTTAAATATTATTGATTTACCTATACATTACGTACGTCTAATATTAAAGGTGTTTTTTTTTAAAATTATTATTATATAAGTCTGCCTCAACCTACAGAGCCTAAATTATAAACAGTTCATCAGGATTCTATACAAATTACAAAATAAAAAGTGTTGACAAACTTTTAAAAATCACAATCATCGACTAAAATTTAACCATATCTTCTCTAAATATATTGATATAATAGATTCATTTACTAAATTTCAAATGAACTTTGCATATATACCAATTCCCATTTTTGCAATAATTCATATATTTGCTATTTTGAGCATTTCAAACAGAATTTGGATAATCACTGTTCACTTTCGAATGTAAGGACTATCGAAAACCCTATTTGTCTAATTTGCTTATGGATAAAATTAGACGATCAAAAAATATTGTACAAGTGTTTAATTATTTATTTAATTTTTTTTTTTTTTGATTTTGGTTACTTAAGATAATATCTGCATTTATAAATTTTAAAATTATAATGTTGAACATTTCTAGTACTTAGTAAAATTGACGTCATTGATCAAATGATCTGATTCATTGTTTATTGTTACTCAATTATTTTTACAAAAGGCAAAACTCTTGCAATCTGCACTCTTCTTAGCAAAAACATGACTTTCATACTTCCTTTATTCTTAAAATCAAATAAACATTTTATATTTTTATATTAAATGAAAAGATCTTTATCATTTAAATTACAACTGACAGCTTCACTGAATAGCTGCATAGCTTTTTTAATTTGCATTGATTATCAATTTTTTATATGGTTGAAAAATCGATACATTGACCAGCCCCATTAAATAATATGTAATTAAATGATGTAGGATTTAAATTTTTTTCAGACATGACACAAATAGTATAGAATGTTTATAATTCCATCACACAAATGCAGAACTTAGAATATTAGAATCCTAGCAATCAAATCTTATAACAATAGACAAAACTCCTGTTTTCCAACATAATCGTGAATATGTTAATATCAACAGGAATGCTCTGTACCATGACAACGATGTAGTATGCTCAAAATATACCGTCACCAGTACACTTCCAGTTATCTCATATAGATAATTATTTTCTAAAATTTACTAGAAGATTTAGTGACATACTTTGTCGCAACCGAATTTTGATGTCTTACAGAGAATGCCTCTTAAGATATAATATTCTTATTATATTTGCACTTGATTATATATTCTATAACTTATTTGTTTGCAATATCCCGTTGTTTTTTTACAATTATCAATTTTACATAGACTTAGTTATTATTCTGATTACTGCATATTCAGTTGTATTTGATTTCTTCTATTTTCTATTCTGTCTGATATTGAAAGATAAATACAGTTACAGGGACGATGCAACAATAGATTTGTCATCCAGATTTTGTTTTCTATAGAACCAGTGGTGTCCATCGTAAATTAGTCCCAACATCCCCTTGCGGCAGTTCGAAGGCGATCTGAGGCGGTCCATTCGGTGAGATCGGAAACAACAGATGGTTCCCTGTCCACAAGCAGATGTGGCACGAAAAATAATTACCTCCTTGCCTCAAAGGCCCTCGAGCGCGCATAGCCTAAATTTGCACCCTTCACGAGATTGTGACTGTCTCTATGAGTAAATAATTCTCGGTGTGGACGTAAAACAAGAAATAATCAATTCAATATTAAGACTAATAGAAATATGAGTTATATATGGAATTTTATTTTTCATATTAGTAGTACATTTTACTTTAATAATACGGAAACATAATGTTAACTTGAACTTTATCAAGACTCATCACTATCAAGAAAAATATTAAAACACACCAAATTATATATCATCTCTTCATACCTTCCACTTCTTATACATCTATTCTCTATTACTCATTATCTAAGAAAAACAAGTAAAAATAGAGAGAATACAACCGTCAAATTATATGAAGAACTTGCAAAAACATAATGATAACAATTGTAATAGTCATACAATAAATATGTACAAGCTTTTCAACATGTTCAATTCGACAAATCTTAACACATTCTGTAAGAGAAACAAACCATATATAAATGAGAAGAGCAGTAACTTGCCTAAAAGAGAAACCACTCGATTAATAACCAACTACATCAAAGCAGAACAGCCTCCTCACTAAGTGAGCAGACGACTGATATCTCCTTATTCTCTTTATTTCCAAATTCATCTACCGTACGTGAGCTATCTCGTTACTCAAGTCGTGCGCGTTAAGATAAACTCTCTACAAGATTAAAGCCATGATATATCCCGCACTATCACTCACATCCAGTAGACAGTCGTTAAGATGGTAAACAAAACAGAGTTACTTTAATGAAAATACTTGTTGATACCAATTGAGTCAAAAAGTGAACTCGTGCATTATATGTGTACAAGTATGATCGATGTTTCAGACTTTGAAACAGACGCAACCTATAAAACGGAATAATTTAGAATACTTAGATTAATTGATTGTATTTCAGGACTTTTAAAGAAAGACAATCGATCGATAAAACGGAAAATTATATCTTATTAGAACGGTAATTAGACGTTAGTTCAGATAAGCTGTTCCCATCCATCTCCAAGTACGCGTCAAAGCCAGTGACTACAATCAGATCAAGCCTAAATTGCCTGAATCCTTCGGCATGCGTATTTTCAATTGCTATTTCGCTATGTTATTACAATCATTAGCGACGTCTTTATCATGAGAACATTGTTAGGATTGTAGAAGGATAATTCTTGACTGCTTATTCAACTATACTTAATCTAAATAATTACCCGAGTTCAGGGCGATACTATGGATAAAATCTTTAAAAAACTTTCCATTAATGCCAGTTCAGAGTATTAACCAAATCATTATTGGATGAAGCTTTTTTATATCACATGCTCTACATGCCTTTATCAGGAGCCAGAGGGACCAGCTATTGTTCAGACTTTAAACTAAATGTCAACCGTCTAAAACACGAACATTTAATCTATAACGGAGTTATGACTGATGATTCAAATTGAAACAAGAGGTCAACCTGCCTAAAAACAAAAATTTAATCTTATATAACAGAAGTATGATGATAGTCAGACTTTGATACATAATAAGGTCAACCATCTAAAACCGAAATGATAGATATTAGGAGAAGTTGCATTATTCGTCAAAAAGTCAGAGTAAGTAAGTTAACTTTGAATATATTTTACAATATTTCTTTGCGCAGATTAAGTTGAAGTTGTACTGATTAAATGGTCTCTTTAAATTGATCAATACTAAATCATCAATCTGTTATTATTGCCAGAAAGTAAAATCTAGAAACATACGCAATTTTAATGTTCTACATAATGTATAAAATTCGATTATTTATGAAGGAGAACTATAGTCCAATCTATTAAGGTCTCTTTCTACTAACGGAAAAAATATATAATTAACCTTTTTTTAAAAAACATATAATTATTATCTTTTCTACAATATCGTTTACAAGATTTGGAAATGCGTTGCTCGATTTTGTTAAAACATGCAATAAATGATAAATCTCCTTACACTTGTTGATGATATGAGTTCAATATATTTTATATTTACCAATTGAATTATTTACATTTAGAATTCACCACCCTTTTACACTACATACACAAAACCGTGCAGATATTACATAACTTTACAAAAGTTTAGAATTCAGAACAATCTTCAGAGTTTAAAATATACTATAATTAAGCTTTGAGGCTGAATATAGGACCAAAACATCATAAACGATCACATATAGTATTTTACATAAAATGGCTATATTGCCAATAGATAAAGTAAAATAATCTTCAACATGTTAAAGGCAATGATAACAAACTTGTTATTCAGTCTCGTAAATGTATTTTTTGACTATGATTTACGTATTGAACTTTTCTACTTCCCATTTATTTTTTAAATAGAAATAAAAAACAAGAGTTGGGCAAATCACGACCGACACACCAGATGATAATAAAATAATAAAGATTAGTTAGTTTGTGTCAAATGTGTTTGTCCAAATTATCATTGCTTTTTAAAAATCAGATAGTTTTTTTAATCATAAATGGCATATTTGCCTTTATATATATGTAAAAATGGTTATTTACGTCGTTGGAAATTATTCTTAATACGCTTACAAATAAGAGCCGTATAATTCCCCCTGTAAATTATTAAAATCTGATATAATAAAATTCAAAATTAAGTTATCCGTAATTTTTCCCCCAGCAATGTGAAACATGGAGAAACCGATTAACCCCCAGCATAATAACACTATTTACAGTACTAATTTTATTAGTATAACTCCTTTATGAAACTTAATCACATCTTATGTATTCCAGGTAAGTCGTAGATTGCCCAACTCTAGATGTTTTTGTATTCTATATTAGAACTTACAGATTATCATGTTCGTTATTATGCACTTTACATTGTAAATGGTT
>CAJDSM010090422.1:0-2500 GCA_903981925.1 Ostrea lurida
TCCAAGGGCCATAACTCTGTGAAAAGTGAATAGATTAAAACCAAACTCAAACAACTTGATCTGTAACTTGGTATGGCAAAGCAATGTACCAAATATCAAATGAATATCTGCAAGCAGTAAGAAAAAAAGTGTGGAAAACCAATGGGGACAGACAGACATGAAGACAGACAGACACAAAAGAAGAAAGCTATAGTCCCCTCCCGTTACAAACCGGTAGGGGACTAATATAAATTAGAAATTATTCTGACAATTGATCCATACTCGTCACCAAGTCGTCATTTGGGCGAGCTATGTTAACATACAGGTCGTCAAGATTCAGATCAGGGTGGAAAGGGTGAGGTGACGAGTGTGAATGTCGCACCTTGATGTCATATTCAGTATATAATAGATATGAAAAATACAGGGTTTCATTCATGTACCTTAATTGATTATATTTTGTTCTCCAGAGGAGCGAGTTCTGTGTCATACAATTACAATCCACATATGCATTCAAATCATATTGAACCCATACTGTTCATTGAGGTTGGGTGTCTTCTTGACAAGGATAATATATTAGTTACATGTAAATTTTAGTTACCTGACCACGTACCCTAAATACATTTCCATAAATGGTTACCTACTTGTAAAATATCATATTTTTTTTAAATATGGTACCGGTACATGTACATATTTACATATATTAATTCCTGTGATTTTGTTCCCATCATTTTTATTCAAAATAAACTTGGCATATTAATTCACCTGTGGAACCAAGATGTTGATGAATGGGGGGGGGGGGGGGGGGGGACATAAATTAAGAAGGAAGCTGTGTGAAAACAAGTGCAAAAAACAGGAAGTGTATAAACTAAGCACTTGTGCCTCCCCCATGATAAGCAGGCATAGAATTAAACCTAGATTTAGTCAAGATTAAGAGTCCACCATTTTGAAAAACACAATTTGGTCTGCTATTTAGGTTTAATCCTTATGAATTTAATCTAGACTAAACTTTTACTTTTTTTGAGAAACAAGCCCTTGGAGTTTTAAGGATGTGTTTTTTCATAATCAACGAGAAATACTTTTGATTCAATTTTTGGTGCAATATATTCAGGTGACCATAAACACCTGTGGGCTCTTATTCAAGAATTCTTTTTGCTTCCACTTTGGTTTACTAACCCAAACTCGCAAGATTTTCAGTGAATTCAGGTGCTACAAGTATGATATTTTCTGAGTTTCTGAATCGTATTTGGTGTAAATTTAATTGTAGGTTATAGTTACCAAGTACATTATGACATAAGATCATGTATGAGTATTGTATTGTAACCATTTGTCACAAGGGGATGGTTCCCAGGTGTTATATGATTAACAGAATGCATGGTCTGTTGTCAGTTATTGACTTGTCCAATGATTCAAGGACTCTTCTGTTGTAGATTGTTTTGTACAAACTTTCTTGCTAATTTTTGCTCAGTAAAATATCTGACAGGGATGATTTATTCAGACATTGGAAATTTCATTTTAAGCCTGACATTAGATTTCTTGTATGATAAATGTCCAGATTTTGACATCAACTTTTTTTTTAAAGTGAGGGTTAGATGCTGAAAAATTGGAAATCTTTTCCAATCTTTCACAACAGCAAGTTGAACACTTTTTCTCTCTCTCTCTCTCATATTGAATATGAAAGCATTTTCAAGGGTGTGTCTAAAAGTCGGTCTCGGTTCCAGTCTTTGGTCTCGGTTCACTATCTAAAAGTCGGTCTTTCGGTCTCGGTTCAGAGAAAATAAGTATTACAATATGAACTCCGATGGCGATTCAGTTATTAAATATGAGATATTATTGTTCAGATTAATTATTTAAACATGTTAAAATAATTTGTTTTACAAAAATATCAAGAAAAGGTCAGAAATACGATTTTAATTAGCAGAACCGAAAAGACCGAAGTAAAATTCATTGCTATTTTGTGGTTTCGGTTCTGTTTTTAATAAAAGAATGACCCCCTTACGCCAAAATCTGTGCAAGTCGGTAAAAAGCTAGTATATATATAGCTTATGTTATTTGTTGATTTAGATGTAAATAAACTTTATAATATTACTTGAAATTGGCTCAGTTTGCAAATCATTTGTCATCGTCCACCTTTGATAAATTATAAAACTGCCATTGTATCTTTATTGCATGCAACATGATAGTCATATCTGATAAAATTTCTTTTGATTCCTTCTTTCAAAATATTTCATTAATCAACTTCTTTATTAATTAAACTTTTGCTACACAGCTTTGTTTTTTGCTCTGCTATTGATGTATAGGAGATCAGTCTCGTTAATTTTCATAAAAATATTACTGTAAAAGTGGTTATTTACGCGTGGGGGAAATTTACACTAATTACGCGGTCACGTAATATGCGCGTAAATTTCCCCCACGCGTATACATATAAATATCTTATATGTTATATATTTCATTCAGTGACCGCGTATTTTACCCCCACGCGAAATGTTGGACGTGGAAAAACGCGTACTTAACCCCCAGCGTA
>CAJDSM010090422.1:7500-11121 GCA_903981925.1 Ostrea lurida
TTAAGTCAAACATGAAATTCAGTGTGCGGACTGTTAATGTTAATGCATATAACCTTTGATTTTTATTATGCTTATTATCTATTTCAAAACTGAATTGTAAATATAAGTATATATTTTTGTTTTTTTTAGCATGATTCCACGCAAAAGAAACTAATCTAAAATGCATGGAACATGCATGTATGCAAAGAAATTAAAAAGATTTTTGAAAAAAAGAGAAAAGATTCGAATTTTGGGAGGAAAACGCCTGCATACTTTTTAACTAAAGTACATTCATTTCATAGCTATTAGAAATGTTTTTAATATTGAAGATAAGATATACAAGGGCTTTTCGCATCCTTTTCTAGGTTGAGCGGTTCAACGGAGAATTTGGAAAAATTTGGTGTCCGCCATTTGATCGCCATTTTGACCTAGCTTAACGCCATTTTCCTGAAGGCCAGCATATTTTTTCGTTATATTCAGCATTACTCGAAATAGGTTAAAAAACTATGTGGGACCAAGATTAATAATTAAATGCCGTTAGAACTATTTCTAGCCATGCCTTTTTAAGAATCGGACCAGACTATACGCTGAAAAGAAACATCCGGTCCCAACAGTCTGGATTTCGTAGAAATCTTCTCCAGCGTGCCGGACTAGACAAAAGTTGCAGTTGTCTGGCTGAGTACATCTGCGAGTTGACTCTCCTTATGCCGAGATGGACAGTACAGTCCCGCAGAAATGCTGCTTGGCTCGCTCTTTTAGGCGATACTATTGATGAAATGGGTATTTGAAAAACTAATAACTAATTTTATGTTCTTCTAGTAATATTAAGCCAATGAATCTATTTTTCACCTAGGTTATACGATATAATTTAACTTGGTCAGTTTTATGCTTTATTAATCCCGAACGGTTTTTATTTGGAAGAAACTGTGACCAAGCTTTGATTACATATGTGTTAACCTAGGTCAAATTAGCTTCATTCCTTATAATTGATTCAAAAAGTCGCATTTAACGTTGGTATGAACAACTCAAAAAAAAATGAGAGTTTTCATGAGGGCGGACGTAGTTGCCGTTTGTAATGACCGTGTAGCCGGGCATAAAAGAGCAAGTTAGATTATACGGTATAATGAATGTTGCTAAATGTTAAATGGACCAATTCAGATTGAGTGTTACAAGTACAATAATTATTAAATATTCAATTATATGCAAAAATTTATTATTGCTGTCTACTTTTAAGAATATTATCATTTATTGCAGACGTGCCGTGGTCAGACAAAATGACTGAATTGAGTGGATTTTACCATAGAAGCACACAAGACGTTGTGTTTCCCAATGCATGAAATGGTAAGACTTTAAAATACTCACCGCTAATAAATGAAATGTGGTGGGAGGTGTTGCTAGTTAGTAGATAGCTAACCATTATATAAAATAACATCTCAATTCACTTGTAATATGTGAATAAAAACATTTGTTCCACTTGAAATATAAAATCCACATTTGAAAAGCTTTCTAGGACCTGATGGTAGATCCCCGATACGTGAATTTCAGGCTGTTGAAACTGCGGTTATGCCGAGGAAAAGTTCCACAAGTCAGTGAGATTCCTATAATGGAGTTTACGAGAACTGTGAGCGAGAATTGCGGGTCAAGAGATGTGAGACCTTTATAGTATTTCGCCAGTATTCTCCAAATCGGACAAAAATAGTCAAGATGCCATTCAACCTCTCATTCTCCACTATCCCATCAGATAAATTACCATAATTCACCCGAAAGTCATTTACAGGAATCTTCATCTGAATTTCTTCTTCCCCACAATCCCAGTAAAAAAATCCCCGTTCATGTTCCAATAAGCTCCTCTAGGGCATTTCTGGACACAAATGTATTTTTCATTTCTGGACATTCTTCACACGACTTAGATTACTGCAAGGGAAAAATTGTGTCCAATGACCGGAAAGGTCTTCTCACGGGCTCGCAAAAACAAGGTGCTAGCTAGTTACATGAACGGACAGCCCAACGCCTCGCTTTCTGAGGCAGCAATGTGAGAAGGCTTATGATTACCAATACATTTCTTTATTTTTTGAAAATTTAGTTCTTTATTAAATTTATTAAAAATTAAATTTTCAATTGTTATTATTGGCATTATTTTATTATTTTTCAGTATTTATTATGTTGATCCCTGATTATGAGCACAGAATTTATACAACTTCCGCCTCTTATTGTAGATACAATGTGTGCAACAGTTTCAAAATTGTACGATAAAAACTTTTATTGAGTTATCGCATTTCACAACGAAAAATGTTGACGGACAGACGAACGCAACGACAATGTTGATTACTACAGGGTACCCGCATTCAGCGGGGCTCTAACTTACATATTGATAACTTTGATATATATATATATAGTCAAGTTTCCTAAAGTTTCAAAGTTAAGCTTACATGTATTTATTTGTTTTTTTATTTTTTTTTTAGAGTTTCACATTTTTTATTCATTTTCACAAATAAACAACAACGTTATGAGGTAAAACCTCACAGAGGCCCTCCATATATTACCTACCTGGGTGCCAGGGCTTTCCCTGGAGTTCAGTTATAAAAGAATAAGTATAAATTAGCATACAGAAAGAAACATTTTAACTATTAATCTATATACATTAAAAAAAAAAAATTGGTGTTCCCCTTGTTATGAAATAAAAATGATAGCAAAGATGATTTAAATAAAAAAAGAAAAAATTAGAACACATTTGCATTTACATGATTAATTGATTATTTGCTTGTTTTCCTTCGTTGAGAATATTTTCATTGCTGGTGAAGTCTGCAAATTAGAACTATGCCTTAGCACTGCCTGCCTTTAGCAGTGGGGGTTCTTTTTTGCTGCGACACGGCAGGAGCGGATCCAGGAATTGGTTGGGGGGTGGGCGTGGATCTTTTTCAGAAGGCTGGGGGCCTGAATTTAGTGGATTTTTGGAGTAAAATTTAACCATATATTTAATCGCTCTCATAGGTAAGTTTACACCTTTCCGCGCCGTAACCAGGAATTTCCAAGGGGGGGGGTGCACAGACTAAGGTTAGGACTTAAAAGGCTGCTAGTTCAGGTCCCCAGCTGGTCCAGGAATAACCCTAGTAAGGGTCCGGAAGCTGAGAGATTTTTAGCATTTTCATTGGTATGGGGTGTTTTAAGCCCCTAGAGATCCAGGATGGGACTTAGTAGGGGGTCTAGGGGCGAAGTACCCCGGAAGCTGAGAAGTTTTAGCATTCATTTCATCTGTAGGGGGTGTTTTAGCCCCTAGAGGACCAGGATGGGTCCTGGTAGCTGGGTTCGCCCCCGGAAGCTGAGAGGTTTTAGGTATCTTCAGTTTAAAATGGGGGGTGCACAGCTGCACCCCCCCCCCCACCCTCACCCCTGGTTAACGCTTGCTATCTTATACAAGCTAATGACAGGCTAAGTAAAATAATTGCTAACATAAGAAATTGACCGAGATATGTGCCACTTATTAATATATATCCCCAAGTAACCCTAAATCTATTTGAAAATTTGGGGGGGGGGGGGGCCGTCCCCCCCCCCCCCCCGCTAATCCGCCAGTGCACGGGACCTCCGTTTTTTTAAGGTCATATCCGAAAGACCGCGAATTCTCACTTACTTAAAATGTCGAGC
>CAJDSM010090431.1:414-18200 GCA_903981925.1 Ostrea lurida
TGACAGAGAGACCTGGTGATACCATTTAGTGGAACTTCGTATTTGGTTTCGCGAGGATGTAAAGATTTATGACAATTAGAAATGATCTATGTGTATTTAAATGCTCATAAAGTGAAATTGTTAAGGTCACGCGCAGATAGACTTTTTTAAGTTGTATATTTAACAGGTTTACTGATTTCGATTTGTGTGCATGTTTTTAGTTGCTACAATGTTTGGTTAAAAATTTTCCTTGGCTCTGATTGTGGGCCCATATTTTTTTATTTTAGAATGATATACTCTGATGCCTACTAATTCTGTTTTTTTTTTTGGTGATCTATTCAGTCGTTCCTCAGTGTATTCATGGGAGGTGGGAATTGAGCTTTAACCGTTTGGTTTTATGCTTGGTTACACTGAATTTTGGGTACTTGCAATTTTAGATTTTTTAACTGGTTATTCATCAAAAAATTCTTTTTTAGTATGGCATGCAGGGTACATTGTCGCCTACTGGCTTTAAAAAATTATTTCGGATAAATATGTTTTAAGCTTGTTATTACACATTAATGTCTGAAAGGGAATAAAGGCTTATAGAATTCTTGATTTTTTTATTTGTTTAAGTCAATATAGTAGGTCGAAAAATAAGAGGCCATAATTTTACCTTAGAAGACAAGACGAACTGAACATGATGTTTTTGTTTGATGATATAGATAGTTACAGTTTAATTGGATGATGTTGTTTTGAATGATATAGTTACAGTTTGGTGCTGATTGTTTTTTTGTAGAATATAAATTGTTAAGTTAAGATGGCTGATTTGTTTGTTTTGATGATATATCGTTACAAGGTTTAGGGTAAACATGCATATGTTGTTTTGATGATAACGTTACAGTTTAAGGTTACGATATGTTTTGTTTTTGAGATATAATCGTTAACAGTTTTAAGTGAACGATCATTTTGCGTTTTGATGATTACTATCGTTACAGTTTAAGGTGACTGGATGTTTGTTTGAAATGATATAATCGTTTACAGTTAATTGGTTGATGTTTGTTTTGATTGATATATTCGTTACAGTTTAAAAGTGACGATGTGTTTTGATGATATATCCGTTTACATTTTAATTGGTGTGATGTTTTTTTTTTATGAATATACACTCGTCAGTTTATATGAGTTGATGTTTGTTCTTGATGATATCTCGTTACAGTTTAAGGTGACTGATGTGTTTTGGGAATGATCATATCGTTATATGTTTAAGGTGCACTGATGTTTTGGTTTTCGCATGAAATATCGTTAAGTTTAAGGTGACTGATTGTTTGTTTTGCATATAACTGTACGTTAGGTGAACGAATGCGTGCACTACTGCTATACACTTACTTGTGCTCTGTAATAGCATTTGTCGATCGTACAATAGTCCGATGTATTACATAATTGGTAAAACGCACCCTGTAATCTCCAGTATTTTGACTGAGGAATCCTGCGCTAACCTAATTTAGATGTCTATCGGAACTTTCGAGAGGAGAAAAATGATCGAAGGGTAAAATATCGAAACAAACATAGACATTTTGGGGTTTGTTTGTTGCATTTCTTCGAAATCTTGTATGCTTGTATACCTCCAATGAGTCTTAATCGCAAATTATCAGTGATTCGAGATACTGCAAAGTGGTCGACTGTATTGTGCCAATTTAAGGCATTGCATATCTTTTAGACAAGTCAATTTCAGTAATTTATGTGTAGTATTTATGTTAATGGGTTTAGCAAGTTATGAAGAATGCCTAGACCTGTAAGTGTGGTTGGAGTCGAGATGTTTGTTGATAGTACTATTGATAGTATGGAGTCAGATATGGCAACTGAGAATGTGAGGTTCCATAAACATGTTGGTACAATTATTTCCAAATTTTTGAAAGATCTCTGGTGTAACACTTATAGATTTGGGATACTAGTAGCAACGAGGTTAATAAAGAATTACTGAACCTGCTGGTTTATCAGTTTAATAAAAAAATCCTGTGGAAAGGTTTTTCTTGAAATGGTTTTTGTCTTCCCTTCTTTTAAATCTTTGAAATCTGGTTTTTTAGTCTGCCATTGTATGAGTGCTGTCCATGAAGAGTTTTAACTTCACTTAGTGGTAAGTCTCCAGGGAAAGACGAATGTGGTCGCCTGCCTAATTCTAATTTCATTTGAAAAATTACTTCATATGTAAAGTATCGTCATGGCAAAAAAGTATAATTATGTTTTTTGTCAGAATTCAGTTCTGTTTCAAGTTTCACCAGAATGACATGCTTATCCTAAGTCATGATGATAGATGAGATGATATATTGTTATGAGATGCATTTTGTGAGTTCTATCTGAAATAAGACATTTGTTTAATGTCATAAAAAATTTTTTTAAGTTGCGTCAAACAGGAAGTTGACATGTTGGCAGATTGGAAACTGGTGTATACATACAGTTTGTCCATTACTGTATGCTCTGTGCAAAATTAGGTTTGATGAATCTCTGATGAATTTTGCTGTCTTCTATATTGTTGACAAGTTAATTGAGGCCAGTCATAGTACTTTGCCTTGAAATCAATAGAGAACATCCTCTCCATGGGGAACATTGTTGTGGAAAGGTTGATGATTCTCTGATAAATGTTTGTTTCTTCTATCTTATTCACAGATTTTCCGACAATTGTACAAATTACTTTAGACCTTTTTAAGGGAAAATCAGGATAGGGTGGGACCATTCTTCGGTCTCTATGAGTACATTTTGTGGAAGGTTTGATGTTCTCTGATGAAATGAATGTTCTCAACTATCTTGATTATACAAGAATTTAGTCAATAGTTATATTGTGACTGTTTCACACTTGACCTTGCAAATCAATTTAGGGTTTTCCTCTCTCCTGGTCAATTGGGATTTAGATCAGAGGTTTGAGAATGATTCTCTGATGCATGCTGTGTCCTATATTTTAGTTCACAAGATTTAGTCAATAGTTATAGTGACCTTCACCCTTGTAAAATAATAGGGTCCTTCTCTCATGGGACAACCTTTGTTGGAGTGGTTTGATGATTCTCTGATGGTTTGCTGTTGTATCTACTGAGTGTGCACCTTGAGTTAATTTTTAGTTCAATATGTTGGCAATTTATTTGACTATAGACTTTATAATCATAGGTTATCCTCTTCCATGGGCAACATATTGTGGAAGGTTAGATGATCTCTGATGATGCTTGGCTTTAAATTTTTTCACTTCAATGTTCGGACACACACACACTCCGCGGCAGGCGCATTGACGAGTTTTAAGGTCCCTTTTGCCGCACTTGTTCTTGTGGCGAGTTTTGAGGTTGGAATAATTTTATATTTCAATAATAGGGAGGAGGTACAGATAAGGAAATAGAGGATGATATTCAGTTATACGGTCAGAAATTGTATGAAAAGTGAATGCTTTTTTGTAATCTGCAACTCAACTACTTCAGCAGACCAAAATTGACGAAAACAAAAACAATCCGCAAAGGTCTTTGGAAACGGTTTTAAGAAACGGGTTTAACACTTATTGGCCAACTAGTCGTGTTATGTTGTTGGGGTATTGATAAGTTTTGATGCGTTTGAATCTTTGTTCATGATGGCTAATATGGTATAGCTCAACTAATTATTTAATTCATTTTTACTTCTAATTCTGCTGAATTAGTACAGATTTACCATCACAATAAGGCTCGAGCTGTTGTAACATTGCGAGGATTTGTGACGCTGTACCTATTTTATATTAGGCTACTCATTAGAACTGCATTTCATGTTTGAGGCTGGTAAATAGGAATAATTGATTGATTGAAATGCACTATGTTTAAACATTGCTAAATTTGGCTGGAGTGGGATTAGATTATTAGAACATTTTTAGTTCAAAACGTGTCCATCGTTGTTACACTTTTATTATATAGGTGAATGAAAATTGTTGTGGGTGAGGGATTATTACGATTTTGTAAGTAGTGGTTTTGTGTTTTATGGGTTTTATTTTTGTGGTGGTGGTGAGTGGATAGTGGGTTTCGCATTCTATTAGACTATATGTATTGGAGATTCTGCCTTTCCGTAAAAGCACTTAAATCACGCAGTTCCCCCTTCACTATGGTTTATTGGCAACACTAAATACATATGTAATAACACTCATAATACATAGATAAGACACTTGTGTGAAATGTAATAAACGGGGTCACTAAGAGATGAACTGCACTTGAAAATAGCTTCATGTGGTCGAAAAATGCGTAATTGCTTATGGGAATCATAGATTAAATCACAAACAAAAGACGCGTCCTACGAAGGGTCATTGGGTTTCGTTAAGATATATCGTAAGAAATCTTTAAGATAGGATGTTGCTATTTGATCTGAGACAAAGGTTTTTTACAGATGTGGTCGTAGTTAACTAGCTGCTAGGGGTGGTATTCAGTGGCGATTTAAGTAGGGGTGCTCGGGGTGGGCCCCTTTTTTGATGTGAACCTAAAATATCATTATGTATAGAATTCTTGCTAAAATTACCTCAAAATATAATTTAAAGCCTTTAACTAAGGTGATGCTTTCACGGAGGGGGTTGGCACCTGAGCCCTGATATGTCGGTTTTATTTCTTTGATCGTGCTAGCTTGTTCGATCGGTGATATGCAGGCCGACTTTTTTTATTCAAAGGTCGTCCCCCTACCCGGCTTTTCGACAATCCTGGATCCGCCACTGGTAATATTTAATCTTAAGACCTTTTATAATTTAAATCAAAATATAATGAAAATCTATTACATTTTTGAAATTGTAGTTTTACCAAGAAATTGATTTTCGCAGAATGCGTCAATTAGTAGATTCGTAGCGACAGTGAGCGACGCAACAATAAATGGCTTTCATTATAGTTTTCATTTTCCGGCCTATAATTCTGCAAGTGACGTGTATCGTCACCTTGGCTAGCGAAGATTAATATAGTGGAGATGTCTGTGAAAGTTTTTTGTACAAATCATGAACCCTGGAGGTACGGTGGGGCACAATAAAGGGATTAGGGGGTTGACTTTAGCAATTGTTTGATATTAGTTGTGGGGGAATGTTATACTAAGAAAAATTTATTTTGGAATTCAAGAATCACTATATGTTATTTTCTAAAAAGATTATGAACTAAGATTTATCTCCAGGCTTGATTTGTTTTTGAATTGGATATATTGATTCGATACGCAAGAGATTTGCTAGTGTTACGTATAGAGGAGACTTTTTAAGGTTTTGGGGGAATCGAATAATCGAAATTAATGTTTGATTTGGATGACTATGCGGGTTATATCGATTCGTTTTAGTATATTTTTGCAATTCTCCTGGTCGCTATAATGACTTGTTTGCGATTACAACATTATCATAAGTTCATATGTTGATGATTTGTTTGTACCGCAGCACAGTTAAGGTGCCAATTTTAAACAATGCTGAAAATAATGCGATCGAAAACATCATTTATTTTTTGAAATGGATATATTCATGGAACTTTATTGAATTAAATAAAAATATAATGGCTGAAAATACATTTCGGACGATTTATTTCATGGGTGGTGATTTTGATTTTCACGGGTGTCGAGATCTCCGGGGTTTTTGCAAACTTTCATGCTCACGTTGAGTTGTTTTGTGATTTTGTTATTATTGGGAGTTTTCATATTGGACTAATAGGAGCATATTGGGATTAGAAAATTTCTAATTTTTGAATTGGGTGGGGATATGGTTTTATAAAACGTTTCTGTAAAGTTCGGATAGGATTTGGGATATGCTTTTACTCCTTTTTATCGATGTTTTTTTGGTGGTGGGATTGATGTATAAAATAATATTTGTCTCGTTGTTAAATTTCTTAACGTAAGTCTTATGAAAGGTTTCTTTTAGATATGAGGATTAGAAATTTTGAATTGTGTTCTATGATATGTTCTATTGGAGTGTGGGGATGGAGTTTTTCACATAATAAAGTTTCTATTTACTTTGGTTCGTGTTTAACACCACAGTGTGATGTCATTTAGGGCATGCTTGCCATTGTCGATATGCATGACGCCTGATCCACTTCCCTTCTCCCTCATAGGATCTGCTTTTCATAGCAGTAATGATAGTGGTTTTATCTAGTTTGGTGTGCTTTCTCCGTTTGAGTTAGGGCGTGTGTTTGTCTATATTTGATTTTGTACTTTTTCCTTTATAGTTCCATCTTCTTGTCACTTCTAGTTCATTCCTTTTTTATTTTTACAGGTTGTGACATTGGATTTTATGAGCTGCCTCTCGCGCTGCGTTTCTTATTTGGATGCACTTACATTGCGCTGCGTCTGCTTTATCGGTGTGTGAGCGATGGTGTACTAGTTTTGTTATTGTGATATTGTTTTGTTTTGATGGATATAGGTGTTAACAGTATTATGGACTGTATGGTTGTTTTGATGGATAATCGGTTAAAAGTTTAATTGGATGAATGTTTGTTTTGATGATATTATCGTTTAAGTTTAAAGGGACTGATGTTTGTTTTGATGAAATATATCGTACAGTTATATGGAGTGATAATGCTATGTGTTTTGTATTTTGAGATTAAGTTACATTGGTTTTACAGTTAGGTTGATTGTTTGTTTATGGATATATCGGTTAAGTTTTAATGGTTTGAATGATTTTGTTTTGATGATATTCCTTACGTTTAATTTGGTTGATGTATGTTTGTTTTTGATGATAGTATCGTTTTACTGTATTAAGGTGCACTGATTTTGTTTTGATGATATAACTCGTTACAGTTTAATTGGTGAATGTTTGTTTTGATGATATATGTACAGTTAAGTCTAATGTTTGAATAACGCAGTTGGTAAGGATGTTTGTTTGAATGATATATCGTTATCAAGTAGGTTTTAAATTGGCTGATGTTTGTCTTTGATGATGAATCTCGTTAACAGTTTAATTGGTACTGATATGTTTTGTTTTGAATGATTTATATCTCTACAGTTTTAAGGTGTTGAAATGTTGTTTTGATGATATATCTGGGTTACAGGTTTAAGGTGAATGATGTTTGTTTTGATGATATAATGCCGTTTAAGTTTATAGGTGACTGATATGTTTGTTTTTTTGATGATATTCGGTTACAGTTTTATGGTGTACTGATTATGTTTGTTTGATGTATATCGTTACAGTTATAAGGTGACTGATATGTTGTTTGATGAATATATCGTTACTAGGTTTTAAGGGGATGAGTATATGTTTGTTTATGAATGATATATCGTTTACAGTTTACATTGGTGTGGCCGTTTTGTTTGATGATATACTCGTTACAGTTTTAGGTGACTGATATTTTGTTTTGATAGTGATATAATTCGTTTACTTTAAGGCTCTGATTGTTTGTTTTGAATTTCGATATATCGTTACAAGGTTAAGTAGTGATTGAATGTTTGGTTTTGATGATATCTCGTTACATGTTAAGATGCTGATGTTTGTTCGATGTATATATCGTATTAAGTTTAAGGTGGACTGGAATATGTTGTTTTGATGAAATATCGTTCAGTTAAGTTATGGATGATTGTTGTTTTGATGGATATATCGTCTACTAGTTTAAGGTGGACTGAATGTGTTTGTTTTGAATGATATATCGCTTAATGTGTTAAGGTGACTGATATGTTTGTTTTGATGATATATCGTACAGTTTTAAAGGTGGTTGATGTTTTTTTGAGAATATCGTAACATGTAGAGGGTGGCTTGAATGTGTTTGTTTTGATGATATAACTCGTTACAGTTAGGTACTATTGCTGTTTTGACTGAATATATCGTTTGCGATTTTGCTACGTTGTTTAGAATATATCGTTACAGTTTTAAGGTTGGTTGCATGTTTGTTTTGATGATATATCGTTTACAAGTTTAATTGTTGACAATGTTTGTTTTGAATGATAATAATCGTTTACAGTTTAAGGTGGTGATGATGTTGTTTTTGATGATATATGTTACAAGTTTAATCTGGTCTGATGTTTTTGTTTTGAATGATATACTCGATTACAGTTTCATACTGTGACTGAATGTTGTTTTAATGAATATCGTTTACAGTTTAAGTGACTGATATGTTTGTTTGATGATACATCGTTACAGTTTAATGGCTGATGTTTTTGTTTTTGAATGAATATATCGTTACAGTTTAAGGTGACTTGATGTTTGTTTTGATGATATATCGTTACAGGTTTAACTTAGTGACTGAATGTTTGTTTTTGATGATGTAATTCGTTCAGTTTTAGAAATAGACTGATATGTTTGTTTTGATGATATATCGTTCAGTTTACTGGCTGCGTGTTTGTTTGATGATATATCGTTACAGTTTAATTGGTGATGTTTGTTTTGATATATTATCGTATACATTGTTAAGTGTGAACTGATATGTTTGTTTTTGATTGATATATCGTTACAGTTTAATTGGTAGGATGTTTCGTTTGATGATATACTCGTTACTGTTAAGGTTGGACTGATTATGTTTGTTTTGATGAATGTATCGTTACAGTTTCAAGTGTGACTGATTATTTTGTTTTGAATGATATAATGCGTTACGTTCTAAGGTGACAACTGTTTTATATTCTGTTAAGTTAGTCTGATGTTTGATGTTATTCGTTACAGTTTAAGGTGACTGATATGTTTGTTTATTGAATGATATATCGTACAGTTTATGGTGACTGTTATTTTGGATGATATATCGTTTACAGTTTAATGGTGGACTGATGTGTTGTTTTTGATGATGTACTGTTACAGTTTAAGAGACTGTATGTTTGTTTTGATGATATTCGTTACAGTTTAATTGGCTGATGTTTTGTTTTGATTATAATATCGTTACATGTTGTAAGGTGCTGGATGTTTTGTTTTGATGATATAGTTGTGTACATAGTTTTAAGGTGACTGATATGTTTGTTTTGATGTATATGCTTACAGTTTAAAGTGACCTGATGTTTGTTTTGATGATAATGTTTACGTTAAAGGTGGACTGATGTTTGTTTTGATGATATAATCGTTATAGTTTGTACAAGTTTGTTTTGCAATGATATGTGTTTATGTCTGTAGTTTGATGATATATCGTTACTAGTTAAGTATGATATGTTTGGTTTGATGATTATCGTTTAAGTTTAAGTGTGACTGAATCTGTGTTGTTTTGAATGATATACTTATTTTTATATTCCATACATGCACGCAGAAATTTTTCCGAAACTGTTACGGGATAAAAACAAAAACGTTGCCTGTGTCCTTCAAACCTTACTATAGGATAAAGTATGAATCGATGTCTGTTAGTCAATTAACAATCATAAATTTTCACAATTATGTCCATTTGAATATATCCTGACGAACTTATGAAAATAAAGGACACCGCACAGAACTCCTGGACCAGATGTGCTTTTCAATATCCTGGATATTTTACTTATATTGACTCGATGGCAAGATGTAACAACGTACTATTCAAAAATGAAAAACGTGATGACATTTGAAACTTTGGCATTGTCAACTTTCCTTTTTTGTGTATAATGTACCCACTATCACCTGCTTATGGTGGTGTATCGTTTTCAGTTGATTCGATACGCAAGCAGGACGATGCAATGCTTTTTTAAAGCGAGGCCACTACTAAACTAACCAAAATGTTGATGTTGATGGTTTATATCGAATCTCGTTTAAAAGTCATCATTCGCAATTCTACGGAGTCGCTATAAGACCTTGTTTGGATTACAAAGTATCACTAAGTCATATGTTGACTGATTTGTTTCATACCATCTGTTAGACTGTCATATTTCTTTACTAGATTGACACGGTCTTACTTTATGTTTCGACTATGGGGCTCCGCGGTGTGAAACGGCAGCAGAGGATGGCTACTGCTCCCATGCACCTGATCTGCCTTTCCTTTCGTCGAGGTCCGCGTGTGGCCCTACACACTCGATTTTGTAATGTGTTCTTTGGGATCCTAGATTACGATTCAACCTTTGTTATACTATCGCCATTTTATTATCGTTACAGATGTAAAGGTGAACTTGATATGTTGTTTGGAATGATATATCGTTAAGCATTGTGGTAAAGGGACTGATGTTTTGTTTGATGAATATCGTTACAGTTTAAGGTGGCTGATGTTTGTTTTGAGTGATATATCGTTACAGTGTAAGGTGACTGATATGTTTGCTTGATGATCCATAATCGTTACAAGTGTAAGAGTGACTGATATGTTTGTTTTGCAATGATATAATCGTACAGTTTTAAATGTGGTTGATGTTTTTGTTTTGATGACTATCGTTACAGTTTAATTTGTTTGATGTTTGCTTTTGGTATGATATATCTTTAACAGTTCTATGGTGGCTGATATGTCTGTTTTGGATGATATATCGTTACAGTTTTATTTGGTTGATGTTGTTTTGATGATAATATGTTATCAGTTAATTGGTTGATGTGTTTGTTTTAATGATATCGTGTACAGTTTAAAGGTAAACTGATTTTTGTTTTGATGATATATGTTACAGTTTTTAAGTTGGCTGGATGTATTGTTTTGATGATGATACTCATGTACAGTTTATAGGTGACTGATGTTGTTTTGATGAATATAATCGTTTCCAGTGTTAAATTGGCTGATGTTTGCTTTTTGATGTAGTATCGTTACAGTTTAAGATGACTGATATGTTTGTTTTGATGATATATCGTTTTACAGTTTTAATTGGCTGATGTTTGTTTTGGAATGAAATCGTTAACAGTTTAATTGGCTGATGTTATGTTTTTGGATTATTACTCGTTACAGTTTAAGTTGACTGGATTTTTTTTGATGATAGTATCGTTACAGTTTAATTGGGCTGATGTTTATTTTGATGAATATATCGTTAACAGTTAAGGTGACTGAGATTATGTTTGGTTTTTGATGATATATCGTTTAACAGTTTAAGGTGACTGATATGTTTGTTTTGGGATGAATATATCGTTAACAGTTTTAAGGTGACGCTAGATGTTTGTTTGATGATATATATGTTACAGGTTTAATTGCTGATTGTTTAGTTTTGATGATATCAATCGTTTACCAGTTTAATTTGGTTTGATGTTGTTTTCAATGATGTATCGTATACAGTTTAAGATGACTGATATGCTTTGTTTTGATGAAATATCGTTACAGTGTTTAAATTGGCTGAATGTTTGTTTTGATTTATATATCGTTAAGTTTAAGTTGAACTGGAATGTTTGTTTTGATGATATATCCGTTCACAGTTTAAGGTGACTATGAATATTTTGTTTTGATGATATACTCGTTACAGTTCAGTGACTGAATGTTTGTTTTGAAATGATACTTGTTAAAGTCTAAGGTGACTGACGGTTTGTTTTGTATGATATTGTCGTTACGTTAGGGACTGATATTTGTTTTGAATTGATATATCGTTTCAGGTTTTTATAAGGTGAACTGATTTATTTGGTTTTGAATGAATATATCGTTCAGTTTTAATTGCTGATGCTTTTGTTTTGATGATATATCGTTACAGTTTAGGTGACTGAATATTTGTTTGATGATATAGTCGTTACGTTTAAGGGTGAACTGAGTATGTTTGTTTTGATATATATCGTTCCAGGTTTAATTGGCGTGATGTTATGTTTTGAATGATATATGTTACAGTTTTAAGGTGACTGATTTTGTTTTGATGATATACTCAGTTACAGTTAATCTGGCTGATGTTTGTTTTTGATGGAATATATCGTCTGCCAGTTTAAAGGTGAATGATGTTTTTGTTTTGGAGATATGATAAGTTACAAGTTTAGTGACCTGATAGTTTGTTTTGATGATAATCGTTCCAGTTAAATTGGCTGATGTTTGTTTTGATGAAATATAGCACCTCGTTAACAGTTTACAGGTGACTGAATGTTTGGTTTTGAAGATATATCGTTACTGTTTAGTTGCGTTGATGTTTGTATCGTTACATTTTAAGGTTTGCCTGGATAATGTCTTGTTTTTGATGAAATATCGTTACAGTTTAATTGTTGATGTTTTTTTGATGATATAATCGTTACAGTTTAATTGTTGATGTGTTGTTTTGATGATATATCGACAGTTTAGTTGGTTGAATGTTTGTTTTGGATGAATATGCTTACATTGTCTAATAGGTTGCTGATTGTGTGTTTTGATGATATATCGTCTTACTGTTTAAGAGTGACTGATGAAGTTTGTTTTGATGATATATCGTTACAGTTTAATTGGCTGATGTGTTTGTTTTGAATGATATATTGGTTTACAGTTAAGGTGACTGAATGTTATGTTTTTGATGAATATAGGCATCTTACAGTTTAATTTGGTTGATGTTTGTTTTGATGATAATCGTTACAGTGAGCTGATATTGTTTGGTTTTGAATGATATCATCGTTACAGTTTAAGGTGGACTGATGAGTTTCTGTTTTGATGATATATTGTGCAGGTTTTCAGCGTGACTGAAATGAGTCGTACATTGGTTTTGAAATGAATCATAAGATCGTTAACAGTTCTAATTGTTGATGTTTCGTTTTGATGAATATCATCGTTATAGTTTGTTGGGTTGAAAATTTGTCTTGATTGATATGCGTCGTTACAGATTAAGGGAACTGATGTGTTATTGTTTTGATGATAATATCGGTTACAGGTTTCAAGGTGAACTGATATTTGTTTTGAACCCACCCTGATTATTGTTACAGTTAATAGTGACTGATATCGTTTGTTCTGGGGGATGATATATCTTCCCAGTTTTAAGGTGACTAATGTTTGTTTTAGATGATATATCGTTACAGTTTAAGGTGACTGATATGTTTGTTTTGAAAATGATATAACATCGTTTGTTTTGATGATATATCGTTGCAGATTAAGATGGCTGATTTGTTTGTCGCCTTACCCTCAGTCACCAAGAATGCCGTCATTTTCGGCAAAAACGCCAACCTGCCTCCAGATCACATACAACAAGTCATCTACTGCGCAGCCGCAGACCATACACCCGGAAGTAAAGTCAAGGTTTATTTAAGAATTCTAAGTGTTTTTCGTCACATGAGTCATCGTTGGCACCTCCATCATAATTATTACGCATCTAACACATCCAGCATCATAATAAAGGTCTCCGTTGTCATTATTATCATCGGAATTGACCGGTTCAAAAAGGGGAACTGAAACCCTTATCGTGAAATCTGTATAAGAATTTGGGAATGAAGTCACAATTCTTTATCTCCACATATGATGATCATCATCATCATCACCATCACCTCCAGCACCATCATTAACATCATAACCTCCAGCATTATTATCACCAACACCATCATCATCACCACCACGATCAACATCATCATCATCACCATCATCATCATTGTCATTATTGGCATCGTCATAGAAACCAATACCCCCTTACAGCAATCATCATCGTAATCTCAAGATTCTTAGGATCAAAACTTACAGGAGCCAAATTTAGACTCTGAGGTGCAAATTTGACCTCAATTTCACTTTCATTCTCTACAGTTTCCATAATAAGATTCTCATCACGTAAAAGTACCGTATTACATATCAGTTGGTCTTTCAGACAAGCAGCGTAGAAATAGACGAGGCTCCACACACCCACGCCGTCATTCTGAGTCAGTCGGGCGGATCATGGGGTGCGGAGATGGGTGCAAACGACCAAGGAGTCTGCGCAGGTTACACTTCCGTTTGTACGAAAGTTTCAGGCACAGGGAACGACGTACCAACCCCGGCCGACCTAATCAGGTAATGGTGAAACGGATGAGTGGGTGGTATTTATATTGATTAATCGCATGTGTTCACCATCGTAAAATTCCCATATCTATGTAGCAATATTCCATCATTATATGCATATAGTGTGTATAATATAAATAATATACGGTACCTGGTACAAATTTTTATGCACCAGATGCGCATTTCGACAAATATGTCTCTTTCAGTGATGCTTCAAACCGAAATGTTAGGGAAATCCGAAATCATTGAAAATAAAAACTTTATAAAAGTGATCAATGTAGTGCCAAAGATTGGGGCCAAAAACTTTCGAAAGATTCAGAGCTATGCTTGAGGGGAGATAATCCTTAATTTTGATATGAATTTCTAATTTTACCCACTGCAATTTAAATACATATCCGTGTTATGTAAAAGCAAAGATAACGGAACAGTGATTAATCTCGTAAGTCCAAACACAGAATACGAAACAAGAGTGGGCAAAACGGACCCTTGGATATACTAAAGGTGGGACAGGTTCTAAGAGGTGTAAACACCCCTTGTCGACCGATCACACACTCCTGAGGCCTTTGTTTGATCTGGTAAAACTTTTGTATTCCGCAGTTAAATCAGTGTATGAAAAACAGCTTAACATTGTCATGAAAACACATAAGCAGTACATTTAAGAAACCTTAGGGGTGAGGGACTTTTTGTTCTAGGGCGGGGCAAAAATATCATAGCAATTCTTTATCATTCGAAAGTCTAGCTGTTTTCATTCTTACAAAGCAGTATAAAATTAGAGTATAGTCATAGGAATTACCAATTTGTAAAAATCATTACCCTTAGCTAGGTTTATGTCTTTAGGATGGTTCAGAATATAGCCATACAATGTTGATATAACACATGCATAATTATCTAAAGTCCATTGTCAAGAATGGGCACATTTAGGGGATTTCAGATTTAAGAACAATATCTTTTACATTGCTATTGAATCTTTACAATTTAGCTTAGATAGCTAAATAAGAAGCGTCTTTCTTGGATTCATTGTGGCTATGGTGTCTTTACCTTCACCTATTTCTTGTTTTCATTATGTGTGGTGTTGATGTAAATGCAAAGATAACGAACACATGATCAATCTCACGTAAGTCCTAAATAGAATACAAAAAACAAGAGTGGGCAATCACGGACCCCCTGACACACCAGAGGTGGGATCAGGTCCTAGGAGGAGTAAGCATCTCCTGCAACCGGCCACACCCGCCGCGAGCCCATAGTTTTGTAAAATGATAATTTATAAGATTTATAAAAACAAAAAGATGAACATATAAATCGTACATTACAGACTGATTTTAGAGAGGGCAGATTTCGGCAAAGAACGGTGTAGAGATTGTTGACGTCATTAATTGACCAATACGGACAGGGAGGGAAATTTGAAACACGATGTTTCCGCAAATTACTGTGGGTCTTTCCTGATCGCAGATAAAACTGAGGCGTGGGTTTAGTGGAATGTGCAGGACTGTTTTGGGTCGCAAAAACAAATAAAAGGTAAATGTATATAACTGAAATCATCAAAATTCAAATTTTAAACAAAGAAAAGATCAAGATATTTTGGGTTTTTGCTATTACTCTATTTCAGTAACAATCGTCGTCAACTATAATTTCTCAACAATATCACTTTTTGTTGTATCAATGTTTCGTGGTCAAATAATATTAAGCCTTTTCCCTTACAGCACCCTTTGTTTGATCATTTGATTCCATGGTTGACAAACCCTAACCCTACCCCAAAACAATCACGACAATAATGATGACTAATCAAATAATTCCAAGGCAAAAATTATCTTTGACCGAAGTTCGAATTTATTTACTTTGATACGCAAAATCACAAATCCGTTACCAACTAATGAATAACGTAAGACACGTTCAAAATTCCTCTTGAAATCTGATGCTATAATTAGCGAATCAAATTTTGTTTTTCCCTATAGATGGTACCCTAAATATCTCAAGTTGCCTGTCTATATCGACGGACTACGACATGGACGTCATCAAATCTTCAAGATAATTGTGTGTGACGTCCAGGACATTGGTCAGCTGATAAGGGACCTGTAAATTCGTGGTGCCTTTTGGGAAAGAATTTTCCGCCATGTTTTAATGCTACAGATCCTACAGCAAGCCGCAGGGACCGGATGTGGATACTTCTGAATAACAAGCTGCGGGATCAAGGTTTTTATATATCATCCATATAGGTTAAACATTATCATATTATTAGACTTACAATTACATTAATGTGAATAAAACGTGATGCTTTGACTTTTTCAATCGTCAACTCCTTTTCTATGTAGTAATGTACCCAGCTATCACATCTGCTTATCGTGTGTAGGTCATGTGCTCCAGTTCGATTATCGATACGCAAGGGCATCCATGCTTTTTAAAGCGAGGCCAACTAACTAACCAAAAAGTTGATGTTGCATGGTTATATCGAATCTCGTTTAAAATCATCATTTGCAAATTCTACGTCGCTATAATGACCTTGTTTGCGATTACAAATTATCACTAGTCATTATGTTGACTGATTTTGTTCATACCCTTTGTTAGACTGTCATTTTTTTTACTAGGTTTTGAACCGTTTACTTTATTTCGACTAGGGCTCACCGCGGTGTGACCGGTCAGCAAAGGATGCTTACTCTCGATGACACCTGATCCGGCCTTTCCCTTTTGTCGGAGGTCATGTTGCCCTACCACTCGATTTTGATATATGTTCTTGTGGGACTATGATTACGATTAACACATTGTTTACTTCCCATTTTATATGTTAAATGTACATTAACACATGTACAGAATATATGCAATCATAAACAGGTGAAATGGTACATTTACTAATAGAAAGGAAAGTTGGACGATTGCAAAGTCAAAATCATCACGTTTATCATAAATAGTTGTCAGTCAGCCATTAGAGTCACTATTAAGTAAAATATCCAAAATATGAAGCAGATCTGATCGATTCTGTGAATTCCTTTATTTCGAGTGCAATCAGATGTGATTGTAACACTTAATATTCTAAAATCCACGATTGTCTAAAGCCTTTTTCCCACTCGCATCATAACTTGTCAGACAATATTTTTAGCAGACGATTGCACAACCTCATAATATAGCTAAAGCAGAACTCTCTCTCTCTCTCTTTCTCTCTCTCTCTGACTGTGTGACTGTTCTGTGTGTCTGTTTGTCCATTATCTTCATTATGTGTGTGTATTGATCAGCATATCTGTTTGTCATATATGAACCAGTCTAAAAGTCCCCGTACTAACCTTAATCGAGCATAAATGATTGAATTCGCTGATACAGGTCTTCTTTTACAGGTCCTTTGTCTGTCAAAGAACATGGTTGGCAATATACTAAGAAATAAAGACAGTAGGTATAACATGAACAGTCAGACTATCACAACCGGAAGTCCACGGTCGGTATTGTCGTCTGTCGGACTTCCAGACTCCATTGGATAAGCAGCAGCAACACCAATCCCAGCTCTCCGTTCTTCAAACCTTTCATATTTTCTGACAATGGGACATCGGTTGATATTGACTTACTCTCCTCGCCGGTTGACAACAAGCGCCATCTCTGTACAAATATCACGAAAAGCGCAGGAATTAATGCAAAACGGATCCGGAAAGCTTAGAGCATTACTTCAGTTAATGAGAAATTTGGAGAGAGTGCGTCTTCAGAAATTGGAAGAATTTTGCCAGAATTTTCTCCAGAAATATGTCAGACCACTAGAAGAACATCTTTAAGTATTTGGAATCGGAAGTTAAATTTTACCTCTGAGCTTTACCTTGATAAAGTGGAATATGAATATCTACGTTTCAGTTTCACGCTGTGTCCATTGGTTTCTTCCATGTTATGATTAGAACTTAAATGTTCAGAATAAGCAGGTGAAAAACTTCTCTCGGTGTGCGTTTAACAGTAATGCCTTTGTTTATTTAACACAGATTTTGTTTTTTTTGCTCATCAACCATACGTGAATTCCATTTGTTGACTTGGATTTTTAAAATTCTGGTGTTTTAACGATAAAAAGAAGTCTTACATGCTTACGTGTTGTGAAATGAGGAACGAGGATTACGACAAGTCGAATTTCATTTTGAACTCCCTTTAAAGAAAGCCTTAAAGATGTGCTTTGTAGCTTCGATTCCTCTCTTCTTT
>CAJDSM010090465.1:0-14427 GCA_903981925.1 Ostrea lurida
ATCAAATATGACAATAGCTAAATGGAAAGTCAGTCAAAACATTTTTTAAACATGACCGTAGCTAAATCGAAAATCAGTTAAGGTAGCCCACTACACTAAAGCTTGTACTCTTTATAACACAACGTCACAAGATGGCGATTTAAATAGTTTATGAAATAGCTTGTCTCGATCAATTTGATCGTATATCTTCATAGCTCAGTAGGTAAAGCGCCGGATTAGTGAACCGCAGGTCCCGAGTTCGAATCCGCCAGGGACTTTTGTTCGTATTTACTGCGAGAAATGTTTGAAAATCATGTTTTTTGTATTCAGATTTCATATTTTCCTCCTTTTGACATGTATAATTACTACATGTATATATCATCATATCTTTCATAAGTAAATCATATCGTACTGTTCTGAGAAACTTTTCCCAGATGTAGTGGGCCACCTTAAAGCTGGCCAGAGCTATATTTGTAAATCGAAAATCAGTCAACGCAAAACCATGGATAAATCGAAAGTCAGTAAAAGCATTTTCAAACATCCCCCTGGCTAAATCGAACATTTCCACACATCGAATTTTTTTTTATTATTGCTTTTTACGTGTTCAGTTTACAAACAAGCCCTAAATGCACATTGCATGTTCACATTTGCTTTCTCCTTGTTAAATAATTCTGCGCATGAACATAACAATATTCTCTCGTAGGGGTTAGAATAGATCCCCAGTACCTCTTGCTTATTGTAAGAGGCGACTAAATGGGGATGGACCTTCGGATGAGACCGCAAAAAACGAGGTCCCGAGTCACAGAAGGTGTGGCAAGATAAAAATCCCTCCTTGCTCAAAGGCCATAAGCACCGAGCATACGCCAAGCTTTTGCAGTCCTTCACCGGCAATGGTGACGTCTCCATATGAGTGAACATTTCTCAGATGGACGTTAAATAACATACAATCAATCAATCAATTTACAATTGTCTCTGTTAACCGTTGTACAATTGAACCTTTCAATTATCACGTAGAAGAATATATTCAGTTAACGTATTTTTGAAATGACTGTTTTATATGCAAATAATTTGAATATGAATTAGAGCCAATGATTAAAAAGAATGTCTTCTAAAAAGAAAACGAAAATCTATGCTAGCTACATTTCATGTTGTTATTTTGGAATGACAATTACAATATGACTTTGAACTATATCGATAATTTATAACCTTCTTTTAAATAATGCAATCTTCAAAAATATGTATAAGTTTAAATCACAAAACTTAGCCTTTTTTTTAAATTCACAAGGCAAACTAACCCCCTTCGCGGACCAGTTTTCCTTCTACATACATGTAACCTTTATTATATGTACACGGTGAAAGTACAGATAAAAATTTTATCTTCTTCTTAGTCCTCCAGTTCCTTAAGAAAGTTTATGTTTATAAATATATCTTTGTAATAAATACTTCTTTCTAGAAAAGTAGACATTAGAGGAGAATCGTGAACGCCAATTTAAAAGCGCTTCCTTCTGTCTCCTCTAAAGCAGATGCCCCTTGTTATAAACAGCGACACAAATCATAATGGTGTCATGACCGAGGAATTTTTCAGCATCAAAATATATGTTCACAGACAAACATGCATGAACAAGAGATATAGAGCTTTTGCATTAATGATTCTCTTCTTTTTTTGTCGAATTGAAAATGTGTTTAAGTGTATGTTTATCATAATGTCAATTCAAGAGAGAGAGAGAGGAGAGAGAGGAGAGAGAGGAGAGAGAGAAGAGGCGAGAGAGAGAGAGAGAGAAGAGAGGGAGAGAGGGAGAGAGAAGAGAGAGAGAGAGAGAGAGAGCGAGAGAGAGATGCTGATGTTGACGATCGATGATGATGATTTCAGAGATCCTTCCCGCGGTACGAGTCATCTACGCCCTCTTTGTAGAAATGGGAAGACGTCGGCTGAACCAAGTGGAAGTGGTTGGGCAGGAAATGGCGACATGCATGACTGCCCACCCCCCAAAAAAAAAGATTTTGAACAGGTAATAGATCTCTAATGCCAATCACAGAGATCGGACGAGTTTTCGTGATATTTTTCCACAGAATCCTGGACTTTTGCTTCTTTGCTTACTTTTTTAGTCGTCCAATTCGGCAACCGTGGGATCCGGGTTAAAATACCGGATCCAGCATCCCCTGCGTGTCGTAAGAGGCGACTGAATAGGGGGTTCATTCGCGATGTGACCGGCAAAAACCGAGGCCCCGTGTTACGCAGGTGTGGCATGAATAAAGATCCTTACTGCCTCAAAGCCTTGAGTCGAGGACAGGCCTAAAATTTTTGCAGCCCTATCACCGGCAATGTGACGTCTCCATATTAGTGAAATATTCTCGGAGTGGGACGTAAATTAAAAATCAAACCATTCGGAAATCGTTCATTCGTATTGAGCCATCACCAGCTTGAGGGTGAGGAAAACCAACAAAATGTGGGACCAAATGCTTGTGTTCAGGGCGTAGCAGTGGAGGAACCTCAGAGTTTTTAATTTCAAAGTTTGTCGGTGCTTAAAGGACCTTCCTTCCGTTGACAAGCGTTTGACGCAAGAGCTTGTTCTGCGCATGATAGTTTTTGAAATCGAGGCAGGCTAACTTAAGACAAGTTGTTGTTGCAGGGGTTTCAACAGTCACGTTTAAGCGGCAGACTTTCTAAATTACTATGGTCGTTATAACAATTTAGTTTACCAATATGCACCTACAGTTGAAGTCAAATGCTGTCTGATGTGTTTCATAACCTTGTTACGTGAGTTATTTCCACCAACTGATTTTGACCTACGGATTGTTTTCCAGTTACGCTTGAATCAAGACTCTGGCTCTACTGGCGGGAGGTAGCAGGTCAACAGGCGGATGTTTACTTCTTCGCTAGGCACCACCTGGATCGCCACCATCTGGTGTGGTCAGGCGGGTCCGTGTATTGCCCAACTCTGTTTTTGTATTCTATTTAGGACTTACGAGATTGGGTCACCTGTTCGTTATCTTTGTCTTTAAACGAAGGAGTCACCCTAAACTGTCTGAGGCCGGCCCATAGACATACCGTAAACTGGGCCTCGAACTTATCCAGAGACCACGACTAACAGCGATTGATTGTTTGATTTGATCCTCCGTTGAGAAATTTCAATCTATTGCAAGCTCACCATTGCCGGTGATGGGCGTGAAAGTTAAGAACCCTATGCTTAGGACTCATGGCTTTTTAGCCAGTGAGGGGTCTTTTGTCGATGCACACCTGCTGCGACAAGCGGGACTCCATTCGAGAGACCGTGGAAAACGTCGTTTCTAAAATGCCATAGGCTTCGTGGACGAAAGGAGCATCACTACCTATTTAACACGGTCTTACGGTTATGTCGCGAGCCGAGACTCGCACGCACGACACTCGGCCGCAGCACTGATCAACGAGAGTCTTCCACTGAGCCACCGCTAAATGCAACACGACAGTGGATCATTAACAGACATAGAGAAATTACATTTTTCATCCCCTCTCTCTTTCTTTCGTAATGCTCTGGGCCGCTTGGTGAGGGCTATATCTCACCCAATGAGTGAAGGCATTAGATAATCAGTGACTCCTCCATCGGTATTGATAATCGAACCCAGAGACTTCTCCGGAGTTACGAAGGCGGCTTACCGATAGAGGCGCTACTTACAAATTAATGTTGCATGGTAGCTTAATATGGTCTTGTAATCACTAGTGAATGCAAGTCTGAGATCATTCGACTTTGGATTTAATTGCTATAAACAAGCTCACGATGAATGTTTAACATTCGGACAAGTGACAAAGTCCGACCAGATCTTTTTGGCTAACCTTCTAATCCTTGTAATTCAAAGATACATGCACAAAAAAATCTCAGATTGTCATCTGGTAGGATTTTTTTGCAGTATTCTTCCTAATTTTCATTATGCTAAGCACTTAATACTAGAACGTACTTTGTACATCTACAGTGAGAATATAATACCCTAGTCTCTGAAAGATACCAGAGATCCTGTGAAACGCGCACGACTGTGGGGGCAATTTTCCTTTATGATACAAATCTAATACTATGGGAGTATCCTGACTCATTTCCTATGCGGAGAACACACATCTCTATAGGAAACAACAATTGCCGTGAAATGAATTCTCATGTGTGTCGTAGCATAGGGGATTAATTTGATTGCCTAATACAGCAAACATCTCTGATGTAAATATTCACGACAATTCAAATTCTCAAAATAAAAATCCAATGGATACTTATCAACATTTTTCAGTAGACACATCAGTATATAAATCCGAATCAGTTATTAGTTATTCGTTGGGACTATATTATCTGGGACATTTAATCTAATTCATTCTGTAGGCTAATATCCTATTGAAAATCATAGACTTTTTTTTCCTATGGATTTTTTTTCTCCATAGGATAATGATAGGATTTTGATAGGAATAAAACTCCCCATTCTCCTACAGGATTTTATCTTTAGGGCTTATATCTCTTATGTACAAGTCGTAGTAACTTTTTAGCTTTGAACTAGGAAAATACTGCAAAAAAATCCTACCCAGATACACTGAATTTGTTTTTTAAGTCTGGTCGCGATTTTACAATAAAAAAACTTCTAAGGCATTTAACTTATTAATTTGGTCAGCATGAGTTTTTTAACCTATTTCGAGTAGCTAATCGAAAAAATTGCTGGCCTTCATGAAAATGGATTTAAGTAGGTCCAAAATGGCGATTCAAACATGGCGGACACCAAATTTTTTCCCATATTTGTGTAATCATGTTCAAGCGGGAATGGTGTGCTTTAAATACCAAATATACATACATCTGATATATTTTATATAGTAGCGAACTGATAATAAACCACTTTGATTTCAATAGAATCACGCCCGTTTCTCCCAAAATTCGAATTTCCTCTGTTTTTAGCTATTATTTCTACATTCTCTTTGTTAAATTTTTGCATTTGCCAGAGTCCATACATCGCAGAACTGCTCGTTTGCATCACATCTTTCTGTTTTAACAACTTTTGCGTTGCAAGCCACCAATCTCGGCAAGCCTCTGGAATTGATCTAATTCATAAGTATCGGCACCAAACAACCACCATCCCAACTTCCCATCTGCATGGTCAGTTGGAATGGTAAGGGCTTAACAATGTTTGCCTGTCTCCATAAATCAAGGCTTGGTAGTGTGCCTCGCTTTACAATGCATGCATAAGGCATCATAGTTTGGAGGCATATTCTCAGGGCTTTTTGATTTCCCAAACAAATAACTTCCTTACCGTATAGTAGTCTCCGCTTCTTGGTTATACACTTACAGACAAACTTTTCAACACTCTTGATTGTCTGATCAGTTAATTCTCCCCATCACCTAAGCCTCGAGTAGCTTTATAATTATCCCTGAATACTCGCAGGGAAGATTTTTTTTTGGATATACATTAGAAATAAGATGTTGTGTCACAGCCCTTCAGTGCATCGAAATGCTACCCAATGTTTGCGTAACTCTGGAGAAGAGAATTTTCTCACACCAACATGAAAGGATGTTTTTTTGGCTTTAAAGGTTCCCTGCAACATCCACAAATGTCATCTATTTCTGAAAAGAATGATATAAGTACGCAATAAGACATCAGTAATCAGATCTAAAATGACAATAGAGGTGCAAGCGGATACTTTAGAATCAGTGTATAGGCATGGAAGCACTATTCCTACGTGTCTGCTTCTTCATGCGTGGCCTCTAGCGTAGACAAATTTAACAATCATCATTCGCATTTCACACCAGTTTTCATCTACAACCGGCAGTAACAACGATTTTCCCAATATGGCGCTTGGAGAATTAATTCTTTTAAGATAGCATGGCAGCAAGATCTTTCTTGTTTCATTCCAAAGACAAGAAGGTAGCCGAAGTTAGTTTGGCAAGAGGAAGCGTCTCGATTTTCAACATCCTTCTGACTGGGTTGGTTTGGCCCCCCTTTGCTCTGCGACTAACGAGTTTCCGGGATTTTATGATCGGTCCCTGTAGCGATCAAACAAGAACATCTATCCTAAAGAGAAATTGCTCCCTTTTCTAAAAACGGTTGAAACAACTCGTCAGCAAAGTCTCCAAATGTTTTCATTCCATGTGTTCTAAGGCTCTGAAACCAATGCTTGCCCATCTTAATTAGAGCTGAATGAATACTTTCATGTTGAACTGCGCCCAACTTCCAAATCCTTCAGAATTTCATTCTGAATACAACTGAATTTGTTTCCAGATTTTCACGGAACCACTAGTAATCCTGCCAATTGACATAGGCATGGTAGGAGTTCGTGTTCAGTATAAGCCCCAAATCAACCTCCCTTCCTGCTTTGTATGCAATGACAAAGTCTTTTGCAATATGTTTTCGGTCAGCCTTCAGAAATGTTCCTTTTTTCAAACAGCTTTAGAACCAACCCGTACCTTGTATAAGGATTCCAAATGTAAAGATTATTTTTTTTTCAAAGTATCGTGCCAAAGGACGTTTTAATGTACCCGTTTCTTTTGTTTGGGGATTAAACGTTCTGAAGCAAAACTCCCAACTGCTACTTACGCCAAAGATGCGCTGAAGAGTAGTAAACGAATCTCTGGATAAGATCATAGCCTTGTCTTTTGTGATCACGTTGATTATATTATCTCTTTCGTAGGAGGGGTCAACACTTTAAACCTTTTCAATTTGCACTTAACCTAGTGATCCTTCAAACTCTGAGTCAAGGACCCTGTGACTCTTTGATGCATCTTGTGAGTAATATGGTCATCTGATTACAGTCAGTACATGGTTTTAGTAAAAAACTTACAGTGACCTTAAGTTATAGGAAAGAGACCACCTACTGAGTGCAGAGAGTTCTCGTTGATACCCACATGCACCACCCTTCTTTACCTGTAGCGTTAAAGCCCATTCTTGACTTTGATCGATCCACTTGAATTAAATGTTCTCTTGGCCTTCTTGTGAAACAAAGTTGCCCGTTGAACTCTTCAGAACTCACGCGGCCAGTTGTGGACAATTCAGCCAGATAAACACACCACCACCTGCATAATTTATATGGTCATATCGAAAGAACCATTGACATGCCTGAACGAGTACAAATACATCCCACAACCTTTCTCTTTCTGATTTTGTAAATACCAGAGAATAGAAACTAAATCCATAGATGCCACCAAAAGATACATTTGGATCAAGGTAATTTCTATCTGAAATTATAAAAAATATTCCCTATTACACAGTATCCTCGCAGTAGCTCTAAAACCAAAGACTCTATATCTTTTCTGTTCATTCATACACTATTCAAGTAATTTGTGAATGATTTACGTCCTGTTTAGCTACAAATACAATAAAGCTGGAAGCAGAACTTCCACAAGAGCTTGGACAGTATTTTATGGGCTCTCATTGCCGGATTATAGTGTTTCCTGCTAGAAACATTTTGAGCAGCACGGGCCCGAGCAAATTCACATTCCATCAGGTTCGTACCAAACCAGAAACCAACTCATATGATTCCAATACCATTTCAAACAAGTTCATGGCAATATGCTAGCCACCCATTGTGCACAATCTGTCCTCTGTATTTCTGGAACTGACCATTTAAATCCATCAACTTGAAGTACAGAGCATTGATCAACTGTAATAACAAGTGTGACGTTGACCAAGACCCGCTCAGATATGTAATACATTGCCATTTCCCTGGACAACTGTGGTTAAGCGCATCTTTTCGTGAGCGGGTGCTTGGTACATAGGGCTTGTAACCAACGATAGTGAAGATCGGGATTTATGGCTGCTGATTGACTGACTAAAACGCAGAACCATGTATTACGTATAACTTTTTATTCATGACGCCCCACTGTATACGTCTCATACAGATTTGTGTTAAGTCAAACATGAAGTCAGTGTGCGGACGGTTTAACTGTTAAATGCATATAAAAAAAGAAAAAAAAAAAAAAAACGTTGATTTTTATTATGCTTATTCTATTTCAAAACTGAATTTAAATACTAATATATATTTTGTTTTTAGTATGATTCCACGCAAAGAACTAATCTAAAATGGCATGAAACATGCATGTATGCAAAGAAATAAAAGATTTTTTTGAAAAAACAGAGAAAATTCGAATTTTTGGAGGAAAACGGCTGCATTATTATAACTAAAAGTACTTCATTTTCTAGGCTATTAGAAAGTAATATGAAAAGTATATACATAGGCTTTCGGCATCCTTTGCTAGGTGAGCGGGCTTCAACGGAGAATTGGAAAAATTTGTGTCCGCCATTGTGAATCGCCATTTTGACCTACTTAACGCATTCTTGTCATGAAGGCCAGCATATTTTTTCGTACCTTCACAACTCGAAATAGGTTAAAAAAAACTATTTTGGACCAAATAATCAATAAAGCCGTTAGAACTTATTTTCAGCCTTTTTTTCAAGAAATCAGACCAGACTATTCTGTATCTTTGATGAAAAGGGTAGCAAAAAGTCTGAGACTTTGTCATGTCCGAAGTTAAATGTCAATACTCGTTCGATACAATTTGAATTTAAATGATGCAGTATATACAAGTAAATGTAATTGTTTTATTGATGGATGATTCACTGATTTTGAAAAATGTTTGATTAACATTCACTATGTTTTGTTTTTCTTTTTCTTAGGCCATAGAAATAAATCACAAAGCACGCCAGTTGGCTGACGAAATAGGAAACAGGGTATATATAAAACTATCGATACAAGCTACTTATTGTTTGTTTGATCCCATTGTTTGGAACTAAGAATTCGGAACTTTATTTCTGTAACGTTTTACATTTTAGATGGGAATATTGGATTGTAACACAAGGCTAGCCGAGCTTTATATAATGACGGGGAACTCATTTGCCGCACAGCAATGTGAGGAAAACATCGCACACTTAACAGCGGAACTGGAACTCTTTTGTGGAGTGTGTGGGGAAAGTATGGGCCAAATCCCGGAAAACCTGGACAAACTTCCCTGTGGTCATCTAATACATTCAAAGTAAAACCCTTTTCCACTCGATGAGTAGAATTCTATCCCCACTAGCGTAACACTTATTTATTTGTTTGTCGACTGATATAACATGTACAGTACATTAATCAAAACCATCATTGAAATGGACTGATAACTATCAATAATCGTTTTATTGTATGATTGAATAAATTAAAACAGCCTTATTCTAGCTACTAGAGAGTACTAAACGGCGCCATTTTGTATACTGTCCTCGATAATGCAAGCCCCTATCGAATGTACATAATATATCTTCAGAGACGCGAGTTCATTCATCGTATGTATAACCGCTTAATTTCTTAGGAGGACGGTACTGATAGAGTTGAAATGTATCAAGTGTATTATAATCTGTGCACTTCCGGTACTGGATGCATGATTTGAATATTTTCATTTGTTGAAAGGTTGTTAAACGCAAGGGAGATAATTAGCTGGTAATTTAACTTGTATACGACTAAGACATTTTGCAAGATTTCTAGATGACGTGAAATTTTAACATTTCAAAGCTATTCATTCTGATTTGATGTAATATTATTTTTCCAGATGCACGCCACACTTGGCCCGATACACATGGGGAAGAAAGGGGCGGAAAAGGCCTTGCCCATCGTGTAGGAATCGCTCGTCTGGAAACCCAGTACTCTCGCATTAACAAAATGTTTTCATTTGCATAACGTTCACCATACATTGAAGAAAAATGCAATATTGACATTAAAATCATATGGAATATTTTGTTTGATAAACAAACACTACCTGGTCTACATTTCAGAAATAAATTTTATTGTTGTTTCATTATGCATGAGGAAATGACCTGGAACGCTTTACAACGGCCAGGGTAACACGCTTCATAAAGTAGATGCAGCTCATACTCTTATATAAATAGGCGAATAGATGGTAACAATGTTGTTATAATAGTATAGGTATTCATAATAAAAAAAAACCAAACATATATACAAAATCGAGGTGTAGGGCAACACGGACCTCCGACAAAAGCAAGGCAGAATCAGTTTCCATGGAGGAGTAAGCATCCTCTGCTGACCGTCACACGCCGTGAGCCCCTTAGTCGAAATAAATTACGGGATTGCCCGTCGTCAATCTAGTAGGAAGAATGACAGGTCTACAAAGGGTATGAAACAACATCAGTCAACATATGACTTAGTGATACTTTTAATCGCACAACAACGGTCATTATAGCCGAAATGAATGACTTTAAACGAGATTCGTTATAACCCTGCAAATCAACTTTTTTTGTTAGTAGATTGGCCTCGCTTTAAAAAGTCCTCATACGCATAGATGCTCTTGCGTATCGATCAACTGCGAGATTTCATACGCAGTATAGAAATGGTATATTCATCACATAGAAAGGGAAAGTTGACGTTAAACAAGTATCAAGCTTTCATACCGTATAACGTAGTTGTCAGTCTGCCATTTGAGTCAATATTAAGTAAAATATCCAATATAAAGCTTCAGATATTCTTATTTCAAAAATTGAAATTCTCTCATATTTACATTTACCTTGATTTTTGTCGTAATTGCCATTTGTAAATAGACACCAGGTGTGTGTGTTGTTGTAGAATATATTATTACAAGATTCATACGACGCATGTTTACACCAGGAAAACATAGATCAGAGGATGTAATCCGTAAGTCAGAAATCAGTGTATCAAAAACGGCTTAACAATTGCTATGGAAAAGTCAGTACAGCTTTTGACCCAATGGTAGATATTAGTATGTCTTAGGTCTTTATAAAGACCATATAATTTGCGAAATGTTACCTCATTAACGTGACTGTTGAAACATACTGCAAACAACAACTTGTGTGTAAGTTGTTATTGATTCAAAACTGATCATACGCAAGACAAGCTCTTGCGTATCGAATAAGTACGATTACCAAATATGGAGTTAACTTCCAAGTTTCGTTTACAGTTGTAGTAATGAGCTACAGACAAAGACAATATTGTTACAAGTTTTTGTCCGCTGGAACCAAAACATTCCTCATGTAACCATTATATCTAATTCTTTGATCTCTTCCGGTTACGAAACACAGAAGGAATAGAAGGATACGCAAGCACTTGAGTTTATATAAATATATCTTAGATTCAAAAAATCTTACATAAAATTATAATATTCGAACGGATTATCGACGCTGATCTTGAATTATCCTTATTTATCTATCACATCACTTGCAATTTTGCGCAAAAGCACTATATTTTTTGGAATTGACCCTACCTTTAGCAGCAAGCTCTTCTCCTTTCTCTCGCATCGCCCTTAGTTAAGAATTTACTTCAAACAGGAAAATCGGTTCTACTATGTTGTTAGGTTTTTTAAAACAAGGTAGTTTTTCAACAATAGTTTTTAGAAATAATGTTGCTCTGTTTAATCCGGAATAATTTGAGTCGACGTTCGACCGGAGATGACCATGATGACATGGTTGGTACTATAAAATAAAGACAAATAGAGATCGATGCTAGTTTTGGGGGGGGGGGGGGGGGCACTTCCATAGTACTACTAATAGATAGGGACGTGCGCATGTGAAATATTTTTCATTTCAGATATATTTATGACAAGTAAGAAATAAGCATTGAAATATATGATTTATATTTGCTCAATAGATTTATCAAATAGTTCTAATCTGCAGCTGAGAAGCGTTGATCAATTACAATTAACAGTTAATTTACACATAGCTAAACATAGTTAATCCAGTTCTTTAATTAGAATATTATGAGAGACGCCGTTGATAGAAACTGAACTTAGATGACTTACACTTTGACGACTATCAGCACGTTCCCACATGACTTGTCATGTGGGAAAAGGTCGCCATCAATTTGTATGACAAGGATAAATATCATCCAAATCGAAAATATATGAAAAGGGTGGGGTTATTAGAGATCGCACCAGCGGCACGTCCTACCATGAAAATTATGAAGTGACCCCCCCCCCCCCCCCCCGTCGATATTGTTTGATTCGAGAATATAGAACTTTCATTGAATCAAGAGTGGATTTTGAAGCATAAATGCTTGTAGTGTATCTATATCAGAGATCTATCCTGTCAGTATCGATACAATGTACATGTAATTCCTGTTACGGTGGCGGTAGGCTACAGGGTCTAGAGCCACCTCGCTCGCAACGGGGAGGTCGTGATGTTACGAGCCCCGCATCGTGTCATGCCGACTTGAGCGTCCTGCGCCAAGCCTTGAATTGAAGGTTTTCGGATATGAATTGATATAATTGACTTGTCAAAAAAGCGACCAGTTCCAGTGGACGCTGTTTACTTACTCGAATCCCTCCAAACCCCTCCGGGGTGTACCATAGTGCATACATCGTAGTACATGTTACATGCATAAAAGTATGTTAGTTTAAATATTACTAGAGTGACCATACACAAAGTATGGTGTTTTCTTGTATTGAAAGTACAACTTAAATATTGGCAATAAGTTTCTCGGCAGATTTTCATATTGACATGATGCGATGTAACAGATAAACATTAGTTAACGAATTAGCGTAGGTAAAAACAATGGATATGACTGTTTAGTTATTCACATGCGATCGTTATGAATTAGAGGAGTTGCTCATACTGAATCAAATTAATCATTTTGATTTCAAGGTTTAAAAAAAACACCAGTTAAAAAATGTCTTCCTGGAATAATAAGTAAATACTGCTATCTCGAACATGGTTGTTATCTCGAATACCCCGTTATGTCGAAGTCGATGGCTGGTTTCCCGCGCGTTCTTCCTATCATAATAGAAATTTTAAAACTCCTGATATCTCGAACCAATGTTATCTCAGAATACCACCGCTTATTGTCGAAGTATTTTCAAAGGTCCCATGCCCTGTTTACTGGTTTATATTCGAAGTGCAGTAATTTTCTGTCTGCTTACCCATACACTGGCTATCAAGTCACCCACTCACCCCGCAGGGCACGTAGAACTCAATGATAATTGTCCGCCAAGTAGTCCACACATGAGCTTTTACGAGTAACCGGGTTGCGAATCATTAGTTTACACAGCTTTGCGGTACTCAGTGACTCTTCTTAAGTCGCCGCCCAATGGACGCACCTATACACGCCGATTCATAAATACCTCTCGTCCAAACACAAAAATAGTTAGAAGATATAATTTGGATATTCGACCCCGGATACTTTCGAAGTTTTTTCGAAAGTCCTCGGATTCGAGATAGAGATATTTTACTTGTATTGTCCTTTAATGCCTTGCGGATTAGATTTTAGTATCATGAAGACAGCCCTTTCTTACTAGATGAAGGCAAAATGTTGATGCACCCCTTTTCCTATCCACAGCATCAAGATAGTTAGAACAAGCATATTTCAACTTAGGAATTTGTTTCAACACATCAACATACAATTTAGCTAAAATGACTACATCTATAACATGAGGATTGGAACTTTTTACACTTACGAAAACTTTACTTCTACTTATCCTCATGTAAATACATGTATTAACTTTTTAGAATTTATGAGCATAATACAGGCTGTAAAAGCATGGGTGAAAAAAATACATAATGAAAGCTCTGTATTAAAACTACAAAATCCCTTGATTTTATCTAGTATTTATAAATTGTCATGTTGTAAGAAATCAAAACACATTTATGATCTAAAATCATTGTATAGTGGACTTGCAGTATTGATAAACTCTCTTACACTTAGGAAGAATTTCATTTCTACCATAGTTAATTACTTATTAATTTTTCTTTCATATCTGTCAGCCTGTTTCTATATTTAGCAAGAATTACTCGATTGTCCTGGTTTTTGAAATTCGGGTAATTTTTTTTTTCAAAATTGAATGATCTTTTGTGCTGAAAGTATATACTTAATTTTCCCAAACCTTGCATATAACAGGTACTGGTATTTTCCCAAAAGTTTGAGAAATTGTTAAGCAGCTGCTATTTAGATTTATTTTACTGCACTTGGCGGATCCAGGATTTCTGTTGGCGGATCCAGGATTTATGTAAGAAGATCCAGGATATTTGTTGGCGGATCCTGGATTTCTGGTGACTGATCCTGGATTTCTGAAAAATGTTCACAAAGATACTTCGCCATTTTTGGTGTCAAATTTGGAATTTTACTTACATTATACATGTATCATATCGTGCATTACTATAGATGTAGATCGAATATTGATATAGCCATGCAATACCATGCCCAAAGTTTGTGGCAAGAAAGGGAGAAGGCATTTAAATCCAATCTAATATCAGCAGCGGATTCAATTCATTTATCTAGGATTCCATTTTTATTGACAGTAAACTTCTCGTGTGACCCCGACATCAGAAATGCTGCACCCCCGAAAGTGCGAGTTACATTGCCAAGTTTTTCTCCTCAGAAAATAAACAAAGATCAGCTCAATGAAATGTTTGGTTGTCTGTCGTCATTATCCATTAAACCAGAACATGGTGAGAAAATGAAGTCACCAAAAGCTGTATCATCTACTCCAGTTACACTCAAACGAATGAAGTCACCAGAAGCTG
>CAJDSM010090476.1:0-11063 GCA_903981925.1 Ostrea lurida
CTATTATAAAATGATATATCAAATAAATTGAGATAAGACTACAGGAAAATTTTTTCTGAGTTGAACCCAGTGGAGCAACAAGTAATTAAATAGGAAACACTAATCTATTGTATCATAGAGACGCGGCAGCGACCTCATCTCACGTCTTCACTCTCTTAATCTTCTTTCTGTATAAAAATTCCCTCTTCTGCATATGTTATCGTTGAAGATAAATATTGTAGTTCCTCGTATTGTATGGCGCTGTATGATTTTGATGTTGTTATGTCTTATTTTTCGTATTTTGTTGAAATCTATTATACCCAGGTGCTTGATAGAAGATAAAGAAAAAAAAAAAAAACAAAATAAAAAAAAAAAAAAAAAAAAAAACATGTATAATACTTCATAGCATTTACAAATGTAACATATAATCAGGACAGGAGGATTTCATTTATAGAGATTTAAGAGGGGTGTCGATGTTAAATAGCTTGGTGACAAACTTCTATTTCTATGTAGCATTTTTATGTTGGATATGTTTGAAAATATTTTTGAAAATATTTTCTACATTTTTGTCACATGCACAAATTTACCATTCGATAATGTCTATGTTTCCTGCTTGTGCTTTCTCGCTCCATACCATGTAGTACAGGAAGGGGAGGGGTAGAATACTCTTAATTTTGGAGCGCCTTCATTTTTGGGGAGGAGGGAGGCGCATTTGTTTTTAATAACAACAAATTTTAATTAATCATGTGAAGATGGCGCTTCACCTTCAGCTGTGATCAACAATATGAGTTGAAAACTCGTCGGGACGTAAATCAACCATCATTGTTGATGCTATGAATATAGATGAAGGTAAAATAGCAACAGGCTATCTGAAAGACCCACACCTTACACTACTAACATTGTGTGATTGAATTAGAACAGTTGCTACATGTACATGTATCTATTCTAATCGTCTCAACAAGCACTTCACCCCTAGGCTAACACAACCTGTGTTGTGCGGTGAAACAATCTTGATAATAATTTAACAATTACCATCTCTCACCTTCTGAAACTTAGTCTCCTATTGTGCTTGATCATCAAACAGACTTGCCTAAAACATTTACATTAATTAGGGTCCCGCAATGACAGATGCGGCGACCTATAGTTTTCACTTTGTCTGTCAGTCCACAATATTTGTAAACACTAAAACTCAAAACCTATACATTGTACATAACTGAAATTTTGCACAATTGTTCATCACCATTTGCAGATGTGCATATTGCAATTTGGTTATCCAGGGTCAAGATTTTGTGGGAAAACTTCATTTTGTGATGAAAATTCACAGATTTTGAAAATCATATTTTGTGAACACTAAAAACTCAAAACCTATACATTGTATATAGCTGAATTTTTGCACACTTGTTCATCACCATCTGCAGATGTGCATATTGAAATTTGGTTTTCCAAGGGTCAATATCTTCATTTTGCGATGAAAATTCACAAATTTTGCAAATCATATTTTGTGAACACTAAAACTCAAAACATAATAAGTTTTGAGTTTTAGTATAAATACATTGCACATAACTGAACTTTTGCACACATGTTTATCACCATATGCAGATGTGCATATTGCAATTTGGTTTTCCAGGGGTCAATATTTTGGAAGAAAACGTTTTCAATGAAAATTTACGGATTTTGCAAATCGTATTTTGTGAACACCAAAACTTTTACATTGTACATAGCTGGACGTTTGCACAATTGTTTATCACCATATGCATATTGCAGTTTGGTTTTATAGGGACCAATATTATGGAGGGGGGACTTCATTATTCGATGAAAATTCACAGATTTTGCAAATCATACTTTTAAGACACACTATAATTCAAAATCTATAAGTGGTACTTAACTGAAATTGTGCAAACTTGTTTAACACCATATGCAGATCATTTGTCTCAGCGGAGCCCTTGCTGACTTTGTCAGTGTTCTAGATTAAAGGAATATGAACAGTATTTTTCTATACTAGAAAGCAGACCAATAATTTTGTCAGTGATAAACTATATATGATAATAATATCTGACAATTTCGACAAATTAGTCGTACATGTATGTATCAAGGGGATTCTAGTCTATTCAGTTGTATGGTCAAACGGTGATTTTCTAATGCTATGATAGCGTGCGAAACGTATAATTCAAAACATCAAGTAGGAAGAGGATTTCGTTAAACCATATTTAGTCGTATTAGAAATAATTTGACATATTAAACATGATTTTTGTCAGTCTGATTAAAATCAAACCTTCAATTCGCTCATTATACGGATAGTCGCTCCCACGAGCCACTATCCGTATAATGAAGGTTTGATTTTAATCAGACTGAAAGTTACTCCCCTTAATACGCCCAATACTCAAATTGGATCTCCCTATCCCATTTCCCATCTGACTGTCTGTTATGGCAGTTTTTTACGTCAACATGCATGCTTTTACGTTGCCAAAGCTTACTTTCTAACTTCAGCTGGCGGCGTCACGTGATCTTCAATATCTTTATTATCCTCCCAAGATAATAGATAACTAATCAGAAAATTAGCTTAACTAATGTTTCTAATCCGATGGAGTTAAATTTTAGAATTTGCACAAAGTGTATAATTTATATTGCTTGAAAGAAAGAAAAAGTTGCATACGTTTATTTAATAAATAGGGCGCGTATACCTTTATTATTCCATAGTTCATTATACTAGTAACTTCAGCCCTGTTGTAGAGTTTTCAAATTGACGTGATTTTAAGACAAGTGTTACGTGTATCTACAAAGATTTCATACTGATATTGTGAAATCTAGCCGGTGTGACCACCGCGCTAGACCGCTGGGATATCTACCCAAACCATATATGATACTGAATTAATACTATTTTTCAAATGAGATAACACATGTAAATTTGTGCACAAACGTGATGGGCGCACACATTTCCAGTAGACATAACTGCAAGTTGTTGAATCTAATATATAATCAATCAATACCCTGGTCAGCATCCGGTGACACTGACTGCAGCAATATATAGTGATCTTTTTTTTTCAATGACAAATACCACTTTTCATTGCATCAATATAGGTCCCTGGTACATGTCAGTATCAGCAGCACGTCACACATGAGGTGTGGTCTAGTTTGATACCTTCTTTCTTTTTAACAATAGAGTATACATATATATATATGATAGTGTCACAAAAGAAACATGATAAAGCATTCGTTACACTGACATTGTAATAATTGTAATTGTGGCTTTATAACGTTATGATATCGCACGTTCTTGGGTGCAAATGGATAAATTATCAATCTGCACATGGACGAGATATAATATTTCTATCACCGTAAAGGAATGACACCTCTAATCAAAATTCAGTATGCAAACCTTAACCATCTGGACTTTGAGATCACGGGATAAATTGATTTACCTGAAACCAACACATTATTAAAACCGCTACAAGATAATTCCATTCCCGGCGAGGTACTGCCAATGTCTTCTAATTAGTGGTGCGATCTGATACTAAATCACTGTCGTCTGCGCCCTATACATGCATTTACATAACGAATGTACATCGACATGTATCTTCCGTATCTACTCAAATCTGTTGCAAGGAAAAGCAAGTTACAATATGTTACAATGTATTACAACTAAGCACAAGCAAAATGCAACCTGTTCTATTTACTTCTCATAATTTAGATAGCACTGATTTAATTGCAGCTATATGTAGTACACAGTGGTACAAAACTTATGTTTTTACATTGGAAGGTCGTGCTCTCTCGAAAAGGAGACTCGCTGTCTTAGTTTAGATTTATCAATTTCCATAACCAAGGACGTATAGTGCTTTTTCGGATTCTGTGGCTTTCATCTGCTCTATAGTAATGAGAATTTACGTAATCGAAGCTATGAAAATTTCTATCATTGCATGTAAACACCAGACAAATACATAAAATAATCTAAGCATTACGAATTAGTTAACAGGGTGTCTTGATAACAGCAACAAATGCTTTGTTCATATAACTGATTGTCTTTGAAGCTTGTAGACCACACTTAGATGCTCGAGATCTTCAGTAGAACTTTTAAAGATAGGTAGTGCTGAAACTTATCGTACATTGTTGAGGTTTTGTTTTCCTCAGACATTAACACGAAATGATATTCGTGCATACCCCATTTTCTCTTGACAGCAAAATCGTAAGCGTGCCATACAATAATAAAAATCAATCTCAGTTTTTCCCAGACATGGTTCACAAACTTTTGATTGTTTCCTTTATTTTCTAAGATTTTTTGTTTGCATGTGTGTAATAGCTTAATTGAAATATGAAGCAGAGAAGCTGTCAGCAACAATATATATATTATTTAGATAGTGGCGAAGATAATATATTATTTTTTTTTTCGTAACTTCCATTAAAGATAAATAAACCCGTTAGAATATATTTATTTTTGATTTTCACTATCTTTATTTTAAAACGGGATGCACACTGAAGTACATGTATTCGTATAGGTGATAGTTTTAGATATTCCAGCATGTAGGCGGATTTAGAACCCCCATCCCCTTTCATGACCAAAATTATCATTATGTATACAATCGCTTAATACACCCCTAAATATAACTTTAAAAGCCGTGAAACCTAAAAGCTTCCGGCGAGAACCACTTGGGCTTCAGCCTAGACCTCTAGCCAGCGACGTATAGCAGGCCCCCTATTTCAAAGGATCCCCCCCCCCTTTCGACAAATCCTGGATCCGCCACTGCAGCATACATGTACATGTATGTGTAAGCGTTTCCAAAGCAACAGGACTAAACCATAAATATCAATCAATGCACCTCTTAAATACACGAACCTGCTTTTTCAAATATCAATACTTGGTATAGTTGGAGGGACAGTAGCTGTAAGTCTCCTTGTTATGAATGACCAAACCGCCATTGGACAGCGAAGGGTTAGGGGTTCGCATATTTGTTTCACCATGATTGACAACACTTTAATAGCCAAAAAGCAGGGAGTATTGATTTCCAAGGAAAGGGCTTTATATCATCTACAATGTTCAAGTATAATGTCACGAGGAAGATTGATTACTGTTATAAACAGATAAATAAAATTTGACTGTCTTTTATGATTGCGACGGGACATGGGAGAGCCCGCAGCGAGCGGCCGGCTCACCACTGAATCTTATTGATGTTATCTAACACTAGTGATACGAGAATGAAATAGCAATATTGATATTTAATCTTCTTAACTCTTGTACAAATACAGAATCATTTTTCTCTGGAAAGCCCGTGGACAGACTCGTTACTTTGTCTTAACCATAGATCTATAAAATGCTTACAATATACATATATACAGATAACCTGCAAAACCATTATATTTTGAAACTTACAATATCCATGTGTGCACAAATCATGATATTTTACAAATTGCTTGATTCGACCAAATGCTGTAAATTAATGATAGATAAGCGGCCATTTATCTCGAAAAAGATAATTCCGTATGTAACTGTCAAACTAACATGAATTCTAAGACTTTGTTAACGTCACAATGAACACAATCTACAATGAATGAACCTCCGAGGTGTCTGAGGAAAAACTCAACGGCACGTCTGTTGCTATACCAAGATAACTAGGAAGGAGACCCCCCCGCCCCCACGCCCCCCCGCGCCCACCCTGCTTCCGCGGACTCCCCCGACGCGACAAGAGAGTGCCCCAGACCCGCCACACAACTCCGCGAGCCATCCCCCACCGCATCAGCGCACAACCCCCCACCGAGTCCCCCCCAAGCCCCCCCCCGGGAGAAAACTCAATCTTAATTTTGAGATTGTTTAATAAATCCAATCCTGGGTATGAAAGAGATCATGTGTATACATTGAAAACCTCTGCTTATGCACTGTTGTCAGATATGTGTTGAATGTCACTAGTATCCCAGAGTCAGTTCCGTGTGCTACTCGCACTATACCTCTGTCAACTCCTAAATTACAAACATCTTGCAAACGTTTATAATATGCACCATTTTTGTTTTACTCTACAAGTAAATAATGTGCTATATTATGAAATACTTTTGGTGCAGTTCAATTGATAACTTGCTGTAATTTGTTTCAAATTCCCGTTTGCTGATCCCGAATTTGGAACTAATTCGTAATATACTAGTACGCGTATGAAAGAAGGGCATTCACGTGGTGTAAACATGAATACAAAAACAAGACAGGCTGTAACAAATACTATAAAACTTGTTGAATCAAGCATTCGTGAGAGTATCTGATAGCAATACATGTCCCCTAACCGGCACACACATTATTGACCTGATGTTATACAATGCTGTAGTATTCTGACTCATTGATTAAAACCTTCAGCTATTACAATCGCCCAATTATCACTCTAGCGTTGAATGTTTCTCGATGGTTACATAGTCAGTATGTAATCATCATTTCGGGACATTGTAAAAAGAAAGGTGTTATTGGGTAAGGAACTTTGATACTACTTCATTTGCATAAGCACCATGAAGATTCTAGTCCTTCGTTGCGACTTCAGTAAGAACATGAATTACTTACAACATATACATATCCTAGATGTCACGCAGTAAAAACTCAGATTCTAAATGCCACACACTCAAATTGATTCGAATCCGATAGCGTGCACTTATCGCTGGAAAAGAACAGAACAATTCGAACCATGTGACTAGGAAACGTTTGAATACTACCTGGATGCTGTTTAAGCCGCAAACGTACTGAAAAGGGAATATTGTGCATATGCAACACAAACAAAGAACACACCAATACGACATTCGTATCGTGCATTTTTTATTACCGTCCTTTCGCTTAGGGCAAGACGGTATACATAGTTTGAAGTGATTTACATCTCCAGGCAAGGCTACTTCCTAACTTTATGTGAATGGTAAAAATCATGGTGAAATGGTTAAATTGTCTAGTGAATTCACCAGTTGGTTAAAATGCCCGTTCTGTACCAAGGGGGCATATTTGTGTAGTCATTCATTGTGCGAATTCTACATTGTTGATACCGAATAACAATTTATACAGATTTGAATCTAATAAAAAAAAATTGACAAAAACGAACCAAAGGAAATTGCAATTAAGGAAGTTCGATGAGGCCTCCATTAGTCGATAATATATATCATTCAGCTAGATAATCATTTCATTTTTATGCTGTGGAAACCGAACACAGCTCTATATTCTTTGTTTGTTTGTTTTTCCTATTTAGGATGGAGGTTAAACAAAAGCTTTATGGTGCGATCTAAACAGGGAGTGGGGATTAATCATCTGTAGACACTTCTATTATTGGCTTATGGATAGATTTGCATTTTGTATACGCGTTGAAGGACAAATAGATCCAATTATTTTCCATTAAAGTATGTTCGTGACACCGCGATCGACTCGGACACACTTGTCAGAGCATAGAACGGATTCCATTACTTTTTCGTATCTAGGTTAATCGGGCTTCTGCTTACCACAAGAAGTTGTTCGGTCCTCTGTCATCTTCCCTTAGATAAGGACCGACAATTCTGTGTAAGAGACTTCTAGTTTTATGGGTGGATGATCTAAGTGAGGACGAGAGTTGGTAGGATGTATAATTAGCTTGTGGACACTAAACTTGCTTATAGAGCTTGAAACTCTGTGAGTATAATGCATTTCATAGTTAGATCGCATATTGCTTCTACAGGGGCATTGCATTTATTTGTTCTAAAGTAAGCCGGGGGGGAGCCATTGTCTGACGATTGTCGGGGTGGGGAGGATAGACATGTGTAAGATAGCTTGTGAAATTAAACACTGGTATCGATAGCCTTTAATTTTTATTAAACCGATTACTGATGAATTTACATATACTCTAATGTAATTATCGTAATTGTATGGCTCGAAAATTATTCCCTTCATTGTTGCATCGTTCTATATACTTGATATATTGCAGGCATTCTATCTCGGGTGTAACACAGTTGTACAGTTGCACAAGGTTAATATAGGGAACCAGTTGTTTTTTGGTCTTGTGAAGAAATGTACTGTACTTGGAATACGGTCTCTGCGTTTTGTAAGGATATATATTTTGGACACAAATCAAAATTATGTCTGTTGCTAACAGACGCAAGCTTTTTTGAAAGACTATACTCTGTATTACTTGTAGTCGTAACACGACGACTGTCACATCTGTACGGAATGCGGTAATCGAGAAACGCCACGTGCCGATCAGATTTTACTCGCCGACAAGAAATACTTGCGTTGTAATTCATATATTCACATGTGATTCCGTTACGATGAAGAGTTTTAAAACAATGAAGTAATTACATACGAACTCAGCGGGTGAGTTTTGTGAATTGCATCAATTTTACAGCCTTCCCATCAAAGCATGATCCCAATCCCGATGAATATTGAAATGACTTGTGAGGATATAAAAATTTATTTCTTTCACACCTGCCCACCAAACGTTATGAAATTCGAATTTGATCTGTAGTTTGACACTCTGAAAATACCCTGCAAGTTTCAAATGATTCCTCACAAGCATAAAGAAAAAAAAGTCTGGAAAACCAATGGGATGGAATGGGGACAGACAGCAAAGAAGAAAGCTATAGTCCCCTCCGGTTACAAACCGGTAGGGGACTAATAAGAGGCAAACGGCTAAATGGTGAAAATGTACACATCAAAGTACCAGTACAGATACATCACGCTATGAAAAGAGCGTGATGTATCACCTCAAAAGGAAAGAAAATGGGAACCTGTAATTAAATTGTCACGTGATTGCTATAGTTGATAGAGACGGAAGTGACGATTACGTAACGCGCCTTCTGGTGAGAGAATTCCCCAGAATATGATTATGAATCTATATGTACATTTACGAAATAGATTTCATTTTTGAAAGTACATGAGATGAACCATGACGCTGGCTTTACGTCAGCGCTTCACGAAGGAATGCAAGCGAGAACCGTGGTCGTTCATATCATCGTGTATTCGAAAATGAGATCTAATGTATATATTGACATTTCTGTGTGAATTCCTAACCGTTGAAATTACATTTTTGAATATTCATTTGAACATTGCTCTCATTTGTATCGCATTCTTGAGGAAAGACCATCATTACAGTTAACAAGGCAACGCAAAATTTATAAACAAGTCAGTAGTGATTTTGACCTTGAAAATCAATAACGTTCATCATCTCTTCATGGGCAACATTCAGTGGCGTAGCTTACATGTATGCTTGGTCCAGAATCATTATTCATAAGAATATTCCCATACGACGGGCCATTATTGGAGAAAAATGGTTGTGTTTAACATTTTTTAATACTGGTACGCATATAAAGTTTCAACAAATTTTTTATTTTGTCCCATTTGTATATCCCGACGAACTCGAAAAATTTAAAGGTAACACCACAGAATTCTGACTATGCTGTCTTACTTTTGAATTTATTTACTTTTTGCGAACTGACAAACTACATTACATGAAATAAACGTGAGACTTTAACTTTTGCAATCGGTCACTTTCCCTTCTATGTAGTAAATATACCACATTCTTTGTTATGGTGTTTATCTCCCAGTTGATATCAGCATACGCAAGAGCATGCCAGCGTTATTTAGGACTTTTTTTAAAAAAATAAATAATGACCAAAATAAGCGAGTAGCCAAATAACTAACAAAATGTTGATGTTATTGCAGGGGTGTCTATACGAATCACTCGTTAAAAGTCCATCAGTGTCGCAAATTGCTACGGTCACGCTATAATGACCTTGTGCGATTACAAATTTATCCCACTTAAGTCATTAAGTTTGAACTGATTGTTCATAACCCTATTTGTTAGACTGTCATTTTCCTATAGATTTGACGGACGAGGTTAATCCCGTTTTACTTCATTTCGACTAAGACCCGGGTGAGGTACTAGTTCTCTCTGGGAATTACTTGACGCTGGTCAGCAGAGGAAATGCCTTTACCTTCGCATGGCACCTGACCTGCCTCGCTTCACTGTGTCGGAGGTCCCTTCACGTTTTCCCTACACTCCTCGATTGTATATGTTTCTTGGATATTGTGATTACGTTTAACACCATAGTTAACTTCGCCTATTATATATCATATGTTAATTGCGGCAACAAAGGAAGAGAATTGTTGCGGGATCATCCCTTGGAAGTTCAATGATCCTCACTTGTCACAATTTGTGTTTTTATCATTTAAATGTTTGGATGATGGTAGGGCGTTGTCGACCCCACCCACTCCAGTACACACGGAACTTCAAGATCTCAATGCCTGCGAATCTAAAAGTTCTCTCACAAGATACTCATTTTTGTATTCGAGTGGTGTTCTTCTGTCTCTGAATTAAAATGAGAATTCCATCGCGGCTCGAAATTCGCGTTATGCATCTGAGCGAGCAGCCTCAACTTTAAGTACATCCAGATAGATCACTGCTCGCTGCGATGTGGCAAAACAGCCTATCTTAATTTATGTACAAGTTCTCGCCCAGCAAAATCAAAGTCTTCGAGGGCGGAACAGACTTCAAGAAGACCTTACTCAACATCATCTCATCGGACCTTTGACCTACTGATATGTCTTGCACCTGTAGCCTTCGCTTGGGTCCGATGTTCACACGCTCCTCTCTGTCTCTTTCCGGACTTCTCTTTAGTGGTACGTCTCAATTCTACGTTTAAGACACACGTGTACGTCGAAGACGTTATACCCCAAAGTCTACGTGGAATGTTCCTATCATCAGCGGCACCAGAATATTTAGCAGATGCTGATTGTGAACAATGCTCGATTTCGCCTGTCCTTTGCCCAAGGACGTCAGTGGGAAAAAATTAATGAAAAAAAATATTCCCGTAAAAAAAAAAACCCCGACTGACAATCGTTGTTATTTTATAAATGTGATATTATACGATAGTTTTCTATCTTGTTTTTTTGAACCGGTCTATATGGTCTGCGACTTCATTATACGCTAATCTCTGCTACTAACTCTGTCGGCATATAGGCATCAACTATACATGAAGAACTGGACAGACAATGATACTGCTTCGTCGGAACGACATTGCGTTATTCTTATCAGCTTGATTTAAAAACATTCTGTTATCCCACCAAAAAAAAAAAAAAAAGATGGGCAAATTATGTGCATGCTTGGGCATCCAAG
>CAJDSM010090477.1:0-10004 GCA_903981925.1 Ostrea lurida
AGAGATCCAGGGATTTAATTGTGCTAAGGGGAAAAAAATCCTGGAATTTACATAACAAATCTAATTTTAAATGTTACAAACTTGTTTTAAAAATAGGGCCTGCCAAGGCCGATGATATCGCCGCACATTTTATGGACCCAGGGACTTCACATTTCCCTTGGGTAACAACTCATTAATGACATATTGACGCAGTTTCCTCATCAATATGCACATCTACATATTGTGATCTTTCTTTGTACCAAAGTTCATAAAATCCCCCAAGGGTTTTAGGAGGATCTTGCGAAGACGAAGTATTTTCGCACAGAAAAACTAAGTCCAAGGCCCTAATCGTATAAACAAACATTGGGCAACAATTCCCCTTAATAATATGCCACATCTGCACATTGTGATCTTTCTGTGTACCAAAGTTCCTCAAAATCCCCGCCCCCCACAGTGTTTAGGAGGAGTTGCGAAGAGGACAGACGACAACTGTATATGCATAATATGCCTGCTTTTAGGGCAGGCGTAATAAAAATGTGATGCAGATCGCCTCATAATATGCACATTTACACAATCTTTTTGTACCAGTTTCCGTTAAAGACGAAGTATTTCAACATAGAAAAAATAGGGCACCACCAAAACCAGTACATGATACGCCCGCATATATATGGACCTCATCAGCATTCACCTTGTAATATGCACATCTCCACATTGTAATCTTTCTTTGGTACCAAGTTGCAATCAAAAATCCCCCCCCCCAAGGTATAGGAGGAGTTGGGAAGACAAAGTATTTCACATAAAAATATCCAAGTCCAAGGCCCAACTCCTTTAAACGAGCAACGCCCCCCACGTAGCAATATACGCCCGTCATGGCCCAAGACAATGGTAAACCACTATGTGCACTGTGAACCTTGACCTTTGAACCAGTGACCTTGGCTCAAAGTCCAATAGACACATCCTTAGGTTCTAATGGGCAACAAAATCTGTAAAATATTAGGGTAAGTCTTCACAGGGAAGACATGTGTCGCCTGCCTAACTTCTTTTCATTTGAAAATTACTTCATTTAAAGTATCATCATGGCAAAAAAGTATAGTAATTAATGTTTTTGGGTCAGAATTCAGTTCTCGTTCAATTTACCAGAATGAACAATGCATATCCTAACATGACTGAATTAGAATGAAAGATGAGATATTGTTATGAGATGCATTTGTGAGTTTGTGGAGATTCTATCTGAAAATAAAGACAAGTTTGTTTATGTCCAAAAAAATAAAATTTGCGTCAAACAAGGAAGTTGACATGCCAGCAGATTGGAAACTGCGTTAAACGATACAGTTGTCCATACTGATGCTCTGTGCAAAATATCAGGAAGCATGGTCTTTGTGGTTCCTGAGAAAAATGTGACAGAAAATTGTCTATGTTAAAATATTCTAAGTTGCTTCAAACAGGAAGTTGAACATGCCAGCAGATTTGGCCAACTGCGTTACACGATACAGTTGTCCATAACTGAATGCTCCTGGCCATATCGGGAAAGCTGGCCTGTGTGTTCCTGAGAAAAATGTGACAGAAAATTTGTCCTATGTTAAAAATATTCTAAGTTGCGTCAACAGGAAGTTGACACGCGGCAGATATGGAAACTGTGTTAACACGATCAGTTGTCCATACTGATGCTCTGTGTCAAAATATCAGGAGGCTGGCCTATGTGGTTTCCTGAGAAAAATGTGACAGAAAAATTTTGTGACGCCGACGCCAGACGACTAAAAGTGATCCCTTAGGGGCCTTATATGTCGCCTCCGCTAAAGCAGGCACGGCCACAACAATTATCAAATCATGCAATTCAGTGAAAGTCATGGCCTGAAACCTATGTCAAAATCCACTATGTGCATTGTGACCAGTTGACCCTTCTTGACCTTGGCTGATTCAAGTCATCGACACTGTCCTTTGGTCAAATGCAACAACTTCTGTGATATTATTCAAAATCCATGCAACTCAGTGAAAAAGTCATGGCCTGAACAAGTCAAAATCCAGTTAAGCATTGCAACCTTGACCTTTGACCAGTTGACCTTGGCTCAAGGTCATGACACTTTCTTGTGTACGAGGGAAACAATTCTGTGAATATATTCCAATCCAAGCCTCAGTAAAAAGTTATTTGAACCCTGGACCAAGTTTAAACCATTAAGTTTAACCATTTTAGCGTTTTAATCATTATGTGCATAGTGACCTTGACCTTTGACCAATAATCCTTGGATCAAGGTCAAGACACTTTCTTGGGGTTCCAGAACACAATTCTGTGAAATATTGTTCAATCTACAAAGAGGGTCAGGAGTTATGGCCCGGACAAACTATTTCCGTCGGTGACGACAACGCCATTAACAAATTACGCCCCGTCCTAAAACACCATTTAGCCCTCGTTTCTGTTCTACAAGCGATGTTTAATGCAACCATTTTACTCTGGTTTCTGTTCTATCAAAGCTGGACAATGGTAATCATTTTCCTCTGGTTTCTGTTCTACCAAGCTAAGACAATCCTAAACCATTTTACCTCTGGTTATCTGTTCTACAACCTAGGAAAACAATCCTACATTTTACCATCTTTCTGTTCTAGACAAGTTAAGACAATCCTAATCATTTTACCTCTGGTTTCTGTCTACCAAAAGCTAAAACAATCCTAACCATTTTACCATCTGGCTTCTGTTCTACAAGCTAGACAACTGCTAATCTTTACCTCTGTTCTGTTCCTTAACCAAGCATTTAGACATCCTAACCATTTTACCTCTGGTTTCTTTCTACCAAGCTAAACAATCCTCACATTTTACACTCTGGGTTTCTGTTCTACAAAGCTTAGGAAATGCTAATCATTTACCTCTGCGTTTCTGTCTACCAAGCTTAAGACAATCCTAACCATTTTACCTCTGGTTTCTGTTCTACCAAGCTAAAACAATCCCACCATTTTACCTCTGGTTTCTGTTCTACAAAGCTAGGACAATGCTAATTCATTTTACCTCTGGTTTTGTTCTACAAAGCTAGGACATCCTAACATTTTATACCCCTCGTTTCTGTTCTCCCAAGTTAAGACAATCTAATCATTTTTACCTTCTGGTTTCTGTTCTACCAACGCTAGACAATCCTAACCATTTTATCCTCTGCGTTTCTGTTCTACCCAAGCTAAAAACAATCCTCACCATTTTACTCTGGTTTCTGTTCTACAAAGCTAGGACAATGCTAATCATTTTAAACCTCTCGTTTCTGTCTAGCCAAGCTAAGACAATCCAACCATTTTACTCTGGTTTCTGTTTCTACCAAGCTAACAATCCTCAACCATTTTCCTCTGTTCTGTTCTAACAATAGCTAGGAACAATGCTAACCCATTTTAAAACCTCTCGTTTTCTGGTTTCTAACCAAGCTAAGACAATCCTACCATTTTACTCTCATTTCTGTCTGCACTCCTCTTTTCCCTTCATGCATCAAGTACCATTCTTGGCCATAATTTCTGAATAAGAGAAAATTAAAACATTCACACATTTTTTGTATGCGTTAATAGTTTGCATTTCAGGATTAAGAATGTCTAGGGGCTGAGCGATAATACCAAATGTTCTCAGTTTACATGGTTAGTAGAGTAGCTAATACCATATTAAGGAGCACTTAAGCCCCATATGGATTTACTCGACCATAGTATAACCATGGTAATGATTTAACAGCCGAACAATCGTTATCTCAAACTCTAATGGGACCAGAAAAAGTCGAGATATCGTGAATTGAGATATCGAGGGTAAAAATACTACGAAATAGGTGGTTGGGACCTCCAAATGAGTTCGACATCAAACCATGGTATTCGAGAATCGTGTCGAGATACGAAGCTCAACTGTATCTTACTGCCTTTTTGAATAGTGCATCTTACAAAACTGCATGTTCATCGATAAGCTGCAAGACTGTAGTGTTGTATGGTTTATATTTTTTGTCTTTCGTCAGAGACAAAAAATCTAAAACCATAACGCTACAAGTTCCTGCAGCTAGTTCAGAATAGCACTGTGGCCTGAAACAACTTTTGAACATCACACACAGGTAAAGAATTGTGTAATTCACAAACATTTGCTTTCAATGGCCACATTCAGTTCCGTTATTTATCTGAGAAATCTACTGCTTTGAAACTACAGTAAATCTGAAAGGGGAAATAATTCCCTATTAACGTGTATCATGGACTTAATGGCACTACTGGGGCAATGGAGTATCCTGGGTGTGAAATAGAGCCAGGAATATCAGAATCAGGTGAAGGCACACCAGTTTACTCATCTCATGACTGGCATGACCCCATACAATCCCAAATGACAGTGTAATGAAATTTACTCACTTGAAGATCCAACAAGAGGCCCATAGGCCTTAAAACGGTCACCTGAGTATCATTAGCCCACACAGGGAGTCTGCATATCTTTCATTTCTTATGTTCAATACCGAGTATTTTATCAGCATGTTAATATCTTTCAATATATGCAATGCATATGAATTCCTAATTCATATACACAATGATTATCATTTCAATCCTCACACGATTGTTCAAGAATTTTAAATGAAAACCATATTGCTACTTTAATGTCCAGCTGGCTTGGTCTTTGACCTTTTTGACCTAAAAATTCAATAAGAACATCTTCGTTCATGAGTATGTATGAAATAATGAACTCTAGGTAGAAAAGATAATGCTCTGGCAAACCCGGAAACCATATTGCTACTTGGTGCTGTCCATGCACTTGACTTTGCCGCTTTTGACCCCAAATTTCAATAGGAAAACACCACCTTGTCCATGGGTAGACCATAATGCATTATATGGTGACTCTAGGTGGAAAAGCTTAACACTAAAAGTCTGGAACCATTTCTGTCTACAGACGGAATGGACAGACACCATTCCAGTAACCCCCTTCCCCCCAACTTGTTATTGCAGGGGTATAATAATGAAAAAAGGCTCCCTTCCATTCCAAATATTATTTACTTTCACTAATATCAATAGCCCTTGAAAAAGATGCTTTTCAAATGTTTTACTATAGCAACATATGTACAAGTTTGCCCCCCCCCCCCCACAGGTAAGAACCCTACCCCCGCGGGATCACCAAATTTTACAATTTTGGTAAAGGCCTTCCTGCTCTACATCACTATGCCATTTGGTTTCTCTCAAACATGTGCGGTTTGTAAAGAAGAAGACTTTTTGAAATTGGTCATTTTTGGGCAGTTTTTTGCCCGACCCCTAGGGCCCCAGGGGTGCAAGAGAATTTGAAATTTACAATTTATGTGCCCCTTGTCCGCAAAGAAGCTTCATGCCAAATTTGAAAAGAATTGGACTGGTGTTATCAAAAAGTTGAAAATGTTCAATGTTACAACATTTCAATCGAATGACCATTTTGGCCCCACCCTAATACTAAAACCCCCTACCCCTGGATCATGAAATTTATAATTTTGAATAAGGGCTCCTAATTCATATCAAAATACTTCATTAAGTTTCGCATTAATATCAATAGCATTAAAGAAGATGCTTTCAAGTTTTAATATATAAACACTATGTAACCCAAGTTTGGCCCGCCCTGAGGTCAGAACCCCCTACCCCGGGGATCACTAAATTTACAATTTTGGTAAAGGCCTTCCTGCTCCTACATCACGTATTGCATTTGGTTTCCTCTCGCGACATGTTTGGTTGTAAAGAAGAAGCATTTTTGAAAATTGGTCAACTTTTTGGGCAGTTTTTTTTTGCCCCACCCCAAGGCCCCAGGGGTGCAAGAGACTTGAAATTTTACAATTTATGTCTCCTTGTCCCAAAGATGCTTCAATACCAAATTTCGGGAAAAGAATTGGAAACTGGTGGTATCAAGAGAAGTTAAAAAAAATGTTTCAATTGGTTAAAGGACGACGCACGTCGACGGCGAAGACCATTGCAATAGGTCACACTGAGGTTGTACCAGGTGACCCTAAAAATTTATCTAGAGCACGGATTGGACCAATTTAATTTTTTGTCAGTTTAAATATAATACCAGGAAGGTTAGAGTTTCCTCAGGTGATTAAAATTGTTCAGCTAAACACTGACAATTAATACTGCTGTTTTATAATTAAAAAACAAATTTCTCTCCCTCCTCCAAATGCTACCTCTCCCCTTAATTGAACTGCATGGTATGGAGGAGAAAGGACATCTGGACATAACTTTGTGCACCAAGGGAAAAGATGAAAGAAAATATCCAAAATTGGCATGACCAGTCATTTGCATATGTTGAAAAAATATTCTCAGAGGGAATATATTTTTTTCAAATTGTTCCTTGGGCCAATCAGATTCGAGTATTTTAATGAAGTATAATAATACAAAAATTAACAACCCCCGCCCCCGTAACAAGAGGTTTTACTGCTGGCTATCCAGGTCGGGGAAAAAATAAGTTCAGCATGATATCTGCAATGTTCTATCCAAACTGCAAAACTAAAACATCAATCATGAAAAGTACAAAACTGCTTGATCAAATGTATTTATGACAAGAAAAATCATTGTTGTCCATGTTAAAATATCTTTACCTACATATTTAAAACAGCATTAATTTTTAAAGTCAATTTACTATTCATTTTACTGCACACATCACACACACAGACAAAAATATGTACCGTAAAACCCTTCTATCTTTTCGATACTGAAAAATACATGACCCATTTTTTCAGGATTTTGCAAAAAGTGTCGACCAATAAGAATTTGAAATGTTTTGGTACAGTATGATTTCCTTACCTGAAAGATCGATATTTATAAGGGCCGGTAAGTACGCAATTTTTCAGGATCATACACAAGTGTAACGGGCCGGCTTACACTCAGCTGTAACCCGAATAATTAATCCAGCTCTCGTTATATCCGCTCACTCCATTAACGTTAAGCGACGTGAGAAAATTCGAGTTACACTCTCGGAAGATCTCGGGAGTTTATTTTGTGTGTTCAAATAGATTTGAATTTTTGCTTGTTTCTATGCTTATATCAGTTAAAAACATAGAGGGCTGTGAAACTTGTAAAGAAAACGACGAAATCTTACGAAAACACATGAAGATTGTCATATTACGAATGTGGAATGAAAACGGAAATGAGTTATCAAGCGAAAGTGAAAGATAAATGCGGATCTACTACAACAACGCGCTTTCCACGTTAAGGTCGGATGGTAATCAAACACAAGAAATAAAGAAAAAAAGCGAAACAGTGAAGAATTACGGGCTTAAAGATCAGAATAAATCAATATTAGCGTCATAGTTTTAAATCAGTTAGAAATTATAAACACGAACCAGTTCCACAACTGACAATTTTTTCTCAGAATTTTTCCCCAAGTGTCGAATTAGAGATTTTTCAAAAACTGTATTTTCCAATTCCAAAAAGTGTCGCAAAAATTAGAGAGTCCGAAAAATTAGGAAGATACGGTTTAAGTGAGTATCTGAGTGCACAATAAAAATGCCATATTACATTTGAAAGGTCAGAAATCCTTTTAAAATTTCTTTCAATGGTTTCAGCTATGTATTAATTTTCACTAATATGGAACTTTTTTTTATGTAATTCATATTCAGTATTTGCTGAAACCAGTACTTGGCAATACTCTCTTTTCATTCAACCTCCACACACCTCGTTTTTAACAGCAACTTTATACTGCTCCAGTAGGAGTATCTCGACGAATTTCGGATCCACCTTAAGTAAGCCCAGTTTGTAGACGAGATGTTTTGATGGTATTACCAGACCTTTTGACGTTTTATCAATTACATTCTTTATAAATTTCTCATCTTCCGTTTCCTCGCGCTCTTCTTCTCTATATTCTGGTATATTGGCACCAGGATCTGCAAAGGAAAGAGCAGCTCCTGATGAAATTGTTATAAAATTTTATGAGTTAATGCAAAAACATTGCTTTATAAAGCATTTTAAGCAGTGTACAATATAGAAATATTATAAATAAAGTAGAACTATAATAAAGGGGAAAATATTTGCTTGGGTTTTAATTTTCCTATGTACACCATTATACATGTATTTTAACGATCGCAAACATAATTAAAACCATCTTAAAGTACTATTCAAAGTATTCAGGGTATGAGTTCATCTATTGACAGGTCTTTTTTCAGCAAAATTTCAAACATCATGAAATTAGCGAATGAAAAAAATAGCAAAATTTTGGACCCGCAATATCAAAATCCTTTACGGTAATACAAAATTCAATTGTTAGCGCATCTGATCATTGACCATTTTAACCCTACTCTAACAAGACCCCTACCCCTGAGATCATCAAATTCACAATTACCTTCTCTTTCTAAATATACCTATAATTTCATTTTAGTATCATTAGCACTTAATAAGAGGCCCATGGGCCACATCGCTCACCTGAGTGACCTTGGCCCTGGCCCAGCAGTGGTGATTTTACAAAGAATTTTCAAGTTTCCTTAAAATTGACCCAGTGGTTCTGGAGAAGACTATTTTATGCAAAACTTATCCCCTATTGTGGCCCCAACCTACCCTAAGGGTCATGATTTGATTAAATTTGGATCTACTCTATATCAGGAAGCTTTTAGGTAAATATAATTGTTTCTTTTGGGCCAATGGTTCTTGAAAATTTTCCCTATATATTCAAATATAAAACTTTGATCCCCTATTGTGGCCCCACCGTACCCCCAGGGGTCATGATTTGAACAAACTAGAATCTCCACTATATCAGGAAGCTTTCATATAAATTTCAGCTTTTCTGGCCCAGTCATTTTGGTGGAGGAGATTTTAAAAGATTTTCCATATATATTCACATATAAAACTTTGATCCCCTATTGTGGCCCCACCGTACCCCCAGGGGTCATGATTTGAACAAACTAGAATCTCCACTATATCAGGAAGCTTTCATATAAATTTCAGCTTTTCTGGCCCAGTCATTTTGGTGGAGGAGATTTTAAAAGATTTTCCATATATATTCACATATAAAACTTTGATCCCCTATTGTGGCCCCACCGTACCCCCAGGGGTCATGATTTGAACAAACTAGAATCTCCACTATATCAGGAAGCTTTCATATAAATTTCAGCTTTTCTGGCCCAGTCATTTTGGTGCCTTCAATTGCAGGCTCCCAGGAGTGTAAATAGCACTGACGCATTCTAATTACCGGCTAAAACCTTTCGCAAATTTACAAGTTAAAAAATGAAAAAAATATCTTCTCTGTGTCTCACTGGACTGGAACATTCTGCCTGGGGAATCAGCAGCATCGGAAGGCTCGGTGTGGAGTACAATTATCCTGAGTAAGGGGATTCAAGTTAGCAAGGTCCGATGGCACAAATTAAAATTATAAATTTTCAAGACCATTCCCTTTGGACCTAGAGGAAAAAAGCAAAAATTTACCAATTTAAAAAAACCCCGAATATCTTACAACTGTAAATGTCAAAGGAAAATGATATAGCGAGGAAAGACTTCTTCAACATTGTATAAATACAGTATTCATGATCCAGGAATAGCCTGAGAGTTCACACTCCAGGGCAGGGCCAAACTTTGTGTATCTTTTTAGCTTTTCTGATCGTCTGTCGTCTTGTCCGTCCGTCTGTCCATTAACTTTTCACATTTTTGACTTCATCTCAAGAACCTTGGGCCAAATCAACTAAACTTGTACAAATCATTCTTGGTGAAGGGAATTCAAGTTCGTTCAAATGAAGGACCAGGCCCATTTCGAAGGGGAGATAAATCACGAAAATGACAAATAGGTGTGGGGTCATTTAAAAATCTTCTCAAGAACCACTGGACAAGAAAACTGAAATTTATTTGAAAGCTTCCTGATATAAGGGAGATTCAGATTTTTCAAATCATGATCCCCGGAGTACGGTGGCCACAATAGGGATCAATATTATATGTGAATAGTAGGAAAAATCCACAGGGCCAGAAAGCTGAAATTTATATGAAAGCTTCCTGATATAGTGGAGATTCTAGTTTGTTCCAAATGATGCCCCAGGGGGTACGGTGGGGCACAATAGGGATCAAACTTTAATGTGAATATTATATGGCAATAATCTTTTAAAATTCTCCTC